>OY720448.1:74217082-74247082 GCA_963082715.1 Harpalus rubripes | reverse complement strand
TGACATATTCGTAGTATTTTTGTGTTATAATTTTAGTCGAAATATAGGATCTTTTTGCTCGAAATATACATACAACTGTCGAAGGTAATGTATATACAAGAAACTTAAAACCTTTTTCAAGGAAATTTCTGTATGGATTTTATAGAAAATACATACGGATTTACGAAAATTCTACCGGTAGATACCGCATCTAGCGACTGTGTTTGAAAACACGAGTGGTAAAAAGTTACCGTGTTCGAAAATTGTTCAATATCTACCAGATCCATCTACCGGATTCATGAAGAATCTAATCTCAAAAAAAGGTAGTGATGCAAAGCGAAGCGCGCGCGCTAAAATGGAAATGTGTTCAAAGTAGGACTCTAGTCAGTTTGTTAAATACGTCAAATTTCTAACCTGTTACAAATATTTTCATAGGTTATGGATCTACCCTGTTTACCACTTGCGTTCTTAAAATATCGATTCTGGTAGTTATAAAAAGCTGTTTACCGGTAACACTTCTTGGGTAGAAGTTTCGTAAATACTTCTTATAACTGACGGAAGGTAATGTGCTGGCCACATCAGATTTTTTTTATTTATCAAGAGTAGCGGGAGGTAAAAATAATTAAACTAGAGTGAAGTAAAGAGGACCTGTCACTTATATCAGCCAAATGCGCATGCGCTCAAATTGTTTTCAAACCAATATATAAACCTGTTTTTAAAGTTGTGTATAAACAGTTTCGCATAATTTTTACTAAAAACTGATACCATTTTCAAAACTGCATGGAAACGTAGTAATTTTACTGATACAAAACTAAATGAAAAGGCTCAAACAATGCATGTGCAATACACAAAGCAATTTCTATCCAACAAGTAGTTCTATATAACGTTGAGTAAATAGATGCTGTAAATCTTTCCCCAGGCTTTTATTACGCAGTGATCAAACAAAGCGAAATGAATAATAAACAAAGTGAATATCAATTGAAGCTTTTCTCTTCTAGTCTCGCACGCGCAAGATGTCATTGCAGAAATATCTTCATCTTCATGAAATTGAAGCAAGCGGCGAACAGCGGGTAAATATAGATAATTGAGTAAACTTTATATCTAGTTAAACCACAAATTATATTGGATCTTTAATTAAAGTAAACGTATCGGGATGGGTACATAATAAATGTTTAATGTAGGTAGATTATATTTTTGTTTGCTTTCGGTAGAGATATTTCAATTTGATTACTAAATATAATTCTTTCAACAGACTTTAGTAATTATGAATCTTCCATCTCATTTTGTATTTGTGGAATATAAAATTAGTTATTTTATCCAACACCTTCTAATAATATCGCTATTACTAAGGTGATTTAAAACAAATAAAGCTGTTCATAAATCGCTAGTGAGCTAATAGTAAATTAAAACAAAAGTAACAAGGCGATCTGTTAACATACGAGTACAAGTTTGGAAAACGAGCCGCCAGTCGAGTTTTACAAAGGACGAATGCATTAACAGGCCTTGTTATGATACATGTTTTTACCTTCCGTCACCTTTAGGTAAGGAAGGTGTTGTCTTTGGTCAAAAAATTCTGTTGTGAGTTTTGGATGAATAAGCACGTTTTCGGGTCCCTAGAACACGATATTACTATTTTTACGATGATGTCTGTATGTGTGTGTGTGTGTGTGTGTGTGTGTGTGTGTGTGTGTGTGTGTGTGTGTGTGTGTGTGTGTATGTGCGTATGCGTGTGTGTGTGCGTATGCGTGTGTGTGTGTGTGTGTGTGTGTATGTGTGTGTGTGTGTGTGTATCTGAGTGTGACATAATTTTCGCCTGCGATAACTCTAATACTACAATGCAAAATTACAATTCTTTCGTATTCTTCATCGTTGCATTCATATGAAGAGCTGATTAGATTTTGGTTATAACTAGTCAACCGAAAGTACCCTAATTTAAAGATTTTAACAGTTTATCTTTTTCACATATAATACTATTATAAATATTCAAGAATATTTTATTCTTTATACGATTTGAATGCATTTTATACTTCATATTAAATGTATATAGACTTAAAAAATTATACTCTGGAAACAGCTGCTATATTAAGAAAATTCTGATTGAAAGATGTCAGTGTCAAGTGCAATTGACATATTCGTAGTATATTTGCTCGAAGCTTTCTGTATGGAATTTGTATAAAATACATACAACTGTCGAAAGATAATGTACATACAAGAAATTTAGAATCTTTTGCAAGAAATTTTCTGTATGGATTTTATAGAAAATAAACACGCTTTTACGAAAATTCTACCGGTAGATACCGCATCTACCGACAGTGTTCAAAAATTGTTCAATATCTACCTGATCCAACTATCGGATTCATGAGGAATCTAATCTCAAAAAAAAGGTAGTGGTGCAAAGCGAAGCGCGCGCGTTAAAAGTGGAAATGTGTTCAAAGTAGAACTCTGCTCAGTTTGTTAACTACGTCAAATTTCTAACCTGTTTTAAATTTTTAAATTTTTTCGTAGGTTATGGATCTACCGTGTTTAAAACTTGCGTTCTTAAAATATCAATTCCGGTAGCTATAACCTGATAAAAAGCTGGTTACCTGTAACAGTTCACCCGTAGAATTTTCGTAAATACCTCATATAACTGACGGAAGGTAATGTGCTGGCTACATCAGATTTTTTAAATAATAGTTTGGGCCCGATTCTGTAACTCGGTGGTTAATTTTTAACCACTGGTTAAAATTTTTATCCAATAGATATTGATTTGACAACTAAAAATCCCTTTTTTTGTTATATGTCAATATATTTGATTGGCTAAAAAAATTAACCAATGGTTAAAAATTAACCACGGAGTTACAGAATAGGCCCCTATAAGTTTTAAATTGTGTCGTTTAAAATAAATTTGTCAGAAATTGAGTTTGACGTTTTTTGTTTCTTTCTTTTACAGTTCCCGAAATGTTTCCATACACTTCCCGGCCCCGGTACTATAATGTTTCATTTCCCGGATTCGAATTAGCAATGTAAAGTGGTACAAAATGGACAGTATGATATAATAGTATATTATTCAACGAGCGTATTATGATGGCTATTATTCACGAGGATGATTTTAGAACACGAGCCGTAGGCGAGTGTGGTAATCCATCCGAGTGAATAATAGCCATTATACGCGAGTAGAATACGATATTTTATCTACACCTGCAATTGAAATCATATTATACCGGGTGACACTGAAAAATGGTCCACTCTAAATAACTTATTTATAATTATTTTTAATTTAATTTTAAATTTCTTAGATATTTCAGGTAGTAAGGAAAATGAGGTTATATCAGCTAGTTCCACAATTTCCGGAGGTGTACACAACAAGTTTTCACTTTCGTTATTATTTTCCATTTTTCTTCAGTTTAAAATTGTTTTTTCGCGCTTCCGTCAAGTTTTAAGCATCAAAATCGTTCAGGAACTGTCAGAAGATTACTGCAAACTGAAATGAAATTAGTCACTCACTGTCGTAAAAATATTATAAAAAATCTATAGTTGAGTATTTTTAATACAAGAAAATAGAATATTTATAGGTTTTGAACCTAATTGTAAGTAATTATAATGAAATTTGCAGTGAAAAATCCAAATAACATTATTTTGATTTTTCAGGTTATGATATAGGAGTGAAATGCCGTGAAACGTACAAAGGAATGAATTATGTTGACTTAAATAATGTGCACAATGTAATATATTTAGAAAATTCATTAATTTGAAATTAAAATATTCTGATGTTATCAACACAGAAAATTTCCCTAGAATTTAGAATTTGAGTAATAAATAATAATAAACAGAAAAGTCGGCACATAAAATCTTGTCTATCACATGTCCAGAAACGATTTTGCGAATATTTGCTTGTGCATAACCGCTAAATGAAGTTGATTGTGAACCCTCAACAATAAATTTGACAGTTCCGTGTCTTATGTAACCTCGCCCCGTGGATTATGAGTCATAATCCACGGGGCGTAGATAATGAACGGTATTATGTATCCATGGTTACGTACATAATCAATATATTATTAAACAGGTGTAGATAAATAAAATTATATCATCACGGCATATTATCCATTGCTGGGTGTGCCAATCTGTTTTGTACACAGATTTCGGTAATGATGATGACATATTTGTACCGTTCTGACGTTTACCAGGCGTCACCTCACTGGCACTATTTATGGGCGTGGAGAGTGCACCACAGGGGCCATTTTGTGGCATTTAAAATTCATCGGTCGGGATCGAAGAAGATGTTGCATTCTTCTCCGTATGACGACAACCGCATTATGACTTTTATTTTACCTTCATTTCTTTTGTTTTTCCCACTGACATGAATATAAGAGTATTTTTCATTTTTAGTCGAGAAACGTGTTATCCCTATCTGATGGTTTTAAATTTCAGACTTGATTTAAGAGATGATAAATATCAAATGCTTTTTTCTGCTTTATTGTGTTTGCAATGTGGAATTGAAGTAGTACGATATGCAGGTTATTTATCAAAGATTATGAGAAATGGTCTTGATTTTACCTTATATAAAGGGAAAAGAAAAATGACCGAGAATATAATTCGTAGGATTTACCGCATATTTTACGACTGACGTTTATAGTGTGAATATAACTGAATTTTACAGAGGAAAAACTTACAATATTCGCAGTGCAGATTTAATATATTTAAGGCTCCCATACTGTTAGTTATTTTGGATTCCTATCTATTTTATCAAATTACTGGAAACAAAATTTTGGGCCTCGTAAAAGTTAACCAATAATTGAATAATTTCAATTGAGAATACAATGATGATTTGATGAAACATTTTTTAAATTACTTAAATATTGAAATTCCGTGCAGGGCCGCGCCGTGCGGGTGGGCTGGTTGTGCCCCGCACAAAGGCGCCTGACTTTGAGGGGCGCCATTTCAAGATAGTAAAGTAAATAATAGTAATTTTTATAAAATGCTATTCGTAAAGACAAAATTACTACAAAACTTACAAATTAACGTGATAGAAGTGAACAATATATTTTTTAATTTGTTTGCATTAGAGCTCTAGTTATAAGTAAAATAATTATCGTGTAAATAGGTTCGCTATTATTCTAGCATTGCTTTATTGAAATAATAACTATGAAAATATTGATTACAACAATGAATATATTGATTATATCTCAAGAATATTGATTACAAGAATGAATCCCACAATGAATACAGTATTTAAATACCTACACTAGTATTCACGAAAGATTCAAGGTCATTTATGCGAAGAAAGAATACACATCACTTTATAGCAGTAGCTTAGCAACATTTTGTATTAGAAAGAGAAAGATTATTTGACCTACGTCTGTTTAATTTATGTGGTGTGTCAGATATACGTAAATAGTGGCATTACTTTCTAACACACTATAAATAATAATGACATATGTCGTAGAATTACAGATACCTAATTATCTACTACACTGCCCTATGTGCTAATATTTACCCAGTGGCGTTGACGTTTAAATCAAATTATTATTCCTTGGTTTATAAGTTAAGTCTATGTTTTTGTATGTTGCAAAAACATAAGTGAAGAACATAAATCTTTCAGAAAGGCATTATTTAGAAAGAAACATAATTTTAAAATGAATTATTCTTATTTTTTCAGTTAAAATGTGTCTATAAATATTTCAGGTTGTATGCTTATGAATACAAAATGCAATGCAATTTCTGCAAGTAATGTTATATCAGACGGCTCACAAATGACCTTGAATAGTCATCTTTCGTGAATAATAGTTTATTATTATTTTGCAAAGAATCAAATGCATATACAATTCTGAAATCTGTTGTAAAATTTTTGATTACAACAAACGATTTTGATTATAACCTATTGATTACAAGAATAAATCTAGGAAAATTTCATCAATATAATAAATCTAGCATTTTTGAAGAACAAAAAGTATAGTTTAAACTTTAATTTGCAAATTTCTCATCGTTAATTGTAAGGTTTTATGTATGTAAAATGCTTACTTAACTCTTTAATCAGTTTTTATTGATTTCTCCAAAACTACCTTTTCCTTGTGCATCTAACCGCTTCAATTCTAAAATAGGTTAAAGTAAGCTCACATGAAATATTGTAAATTTTATCTCAAATATTTGGTATAAAACTGCCCAATGAATTGGTTTTTCGTAACAAAATCAAATTGTGGATTATGACTGATTGTCTATGCAATGGTGCAATACAAGTATTTGTATGTATTGCAAGTAAAGAAAAACAATATTCAAACATGAATTTGATGATAAGACAACCTAAGCATATGACTTAATAAATACAATTTACATAGAATTAATTATGAAACTTACCAGATAATAGAAAATATCTTTCCCTGAACACATACCAACATAAGTCTTTATACGAGACCACTTCATACATATCACTTCATATACATAAATAACGTCTATTCACTCCCAAATATCACAAAGAACTACTTACTTCATTTACCACCTCGCCACCTTATTAAACGTGTTTTGATTTGCATGAGTAAGAGTAATCGTTGAACGAAAAACTAAACACCGCTCAATGTATTTTAATAATAATTGCAGTGAATATTCTAGATATGATTTAAAATTAATATTGTTTAGAAAAATATTATAACCATGTCTAAAGCCCGTTTGACACAATCATAATTTTGTTAAACAGATTTATAATGTAATTTTGTATGAATTAATACATTCTATTTGTCAAAACATTTGTTAACAATTAATATTAAACCAATTTGGCAACAAATTTATAACCAAATTTGTTACAATTTATTATCGTTTCTAACAGACAATGTAAAATTAAATTTCTTTAAAAAATATAAGTAATAAAACAAAAGTGTAATTTATTTGACAATGAGTCTGTTCCACATTTTTCAAAAAGTATTTTAAATGAAATTTTATGCAATAATTTTCTTATTAATAATTATTTTTTTAATAGTTTGTTGTTATTTTCCTAAATAATTAAAAACGAATATTGGCGCCAACAATAGTCATGAAAAAGAACCCCCCACTCTTTTGTCGTAGAAGCACATACATTACGTCATTCATAGCCAATAGAAAAACAGTTATTCCATCACCTACATTTATTTTTATTTAGATAAATAAACGTAGGCGATAGTTTGTCACATGTTAATAACAAACTTCTAATTTGACATTTGACGCTAACATTTTCTATTATAAATGAGTAATAATGGCTAATACAGAATACACTCAAGCTAAGTCGGAGAGTTTACTGAAAATCGAAAGCTGGATGATGACTTAATTTATATCAGAAAACGACTGTTTTACTGTTGCCGAAATAATATGTATTAAAGAGTTAAGGTAAAATAAAATGTTAAAACATCCAGCCACAATTTTCTTTTCTTCGCATCTTTTGGCATATTTATAAATTCAATGGTAAAATACGATACTGTAAATTGTATTATCTAACACGAACCAAAGTCAAAAATTTGACACTTGTTTGACAACTTTGACAACATATTTATCATAACACTTGTAACAAAATACAAAATTGACACTATAAGGGACCGATTGGAGCCGATGAAGATGTGTGTTGTGACGTCATATTCCGTTTCAGATCACGTGACAAATTTGAGGCTATTTAAATAATATCTTTTTAAATTTAATACTTAGAAGGCATATAAAAATTCTTGCAACACCCCTATTAAGTTTCCTTTTAAATACTGCCTTTATCAAAGATTTATGTTCTTCGCCTATGTTTTTGCAAGACACAAAAACATAGACTTGACATAAACCATGGAATAATAATTTGATTTAAACGGCAATGTCACTGTGTACACATTAGCACAGAGGGCAGTGTAGTAGATAATTAGATATCTGTAACTCTACGACATACATCATTATTATTTGTAATGTTAGAAAGTAATGGCACCATTTATATATCTGTCACACAACATAAATTATATAAGCCCAGTTGCAACAAACAAAGCTTAAACAAATAAATGCATATCAAAAATTTGACAGCAATGCATATTAATTCATTTGGCGTTTCATTTCGATGCAATATTGTAAATAGTACATCGATATTTAAAAAAATAAATTAACTAAGTTCTAAATTTATCAACTTCATTTCAAATGACAGATAAATAACTTTTTAAAATAAATTGACCCTAGTAACATTTTTATTTTGCATAGTTCTCACTCTGGTGAATAAAATAACGACAGTGCTTTAAATTTATCTCAATTATATTTACTCCGGTTGGCCCTATGTTTGAAATAAATTAAAATCAAATTTATCATTTGGAATGCATTTATATTTATGAAAAGTGTTACTGCATCGTTTTATATTCACAATTATTCTGGGGTGTGTTGTCGGCGTAATGTCCAAAAAGAGAAGCCTGTACGGATTCATCTCGCTGTCGGAAGTTCTCTCAGTCCAAGTATGAAAGAAGGCAGAGAAACAAAGACTGTCAGCTGCACTTGACGACTTTGACTTGCCTAGAAAAGTCTTTGTCGTGCGCATATTTAACTCCCGCTAAACTTAATCAAGGAAAACATTTGCTTAATTGGTTTGTTCCTTGCAAATTATCCCACTTTGGAACTTGTAATTCGTGATGAAATTCAAAGCGTTTAGAGCAGATATTTACCAACTTGTGGAAATGTTTAAATCAATAATAAGGCTGTTCAAATATATGTTGATTTAATTCCAATATTTAATAATGTAATTATTGAATTTCGTAATAATATGTGCAACAGATGCGACATTGTATTCGTTCATGAAATTTAGATAAATAATTGTTGTTTATTTTTCAGCATGCAAATTTACAGAACAATCTAAAATTCATGTTGTTACACATTTACATTGAAAGATATATATATATATATATATATATATATATATATATATATATATATATATATATATATATATATATATATATTAAGTACATTAAATTTAACCAGTAATATAACTCGCCGAGAGCAGCAATATTTCTAAATAGCTTTTTCTCGAAATCGCAATTTTTTAGCGTTTTTACAACTCCGTAAATTGACGAGTCGTTCCATGTATTTTTCTAATAATTGAATGCAGTAGCAATAGGTTTGAAAAATTTTGTTTTAGCAATTGACAGTCCTGTCAGTTGTTGCAACTAAATTTTGACATTAGTAATAAACTTGTTTATAAGGTGAAATTGCCAACGCATTTAGTCGGAGCGTTTCCAAATCATACTGTTCCTAATATTCGCACATTTGTTAATCTTGTACATCTTTCACAATAATAAGTGTCACATATGACAATTTTTAAAAAAGCAACAGTTGTATCCATACCATGTGCAAAAAGTTCAATGTTTTCAGTATATAACAAACTTCAATTTTGGTAATGGCTCATAATGTTCGTAAATAAGACTGTATTTACATGAGAAGGTGTATTTATTATGCACAACACACATCTCGACAGACGAAAATGCTGTAAAAATTTTCATTAAAAAATGTTTGGGCGGGAACAATGAATGGATGACTAATTATTGGTACTTATGTACCTCGTTTAAATGCACAAGAGTTTGTACTTACATTTTTTGAACAACGTATTTAAACTATTATGATTTGAAAACGATAAATAATCATCTCATAATCTAATAACTATGCGTTTGCTCTTCCTTGTCTTCCTCTATTAGCAGGTGATTAAAAACCTGGTTTAATACACAACTTTATAACTTTGTTATCCAAACTTACATTTCTTTATTTTAAAAATAACGAATTAATTAATAATAAATGTTATTTCCGTTGATTCGTTTATTAATTACTGTGACTGCAAGTGTAACCGAGAACCGACAATTTTTGAGCTGTTCGAAAATTGTTCAGTTACTACAAGATCCATCTACTGGATTCATGAAGAATCTAATCTCAAAAAAAGGTAGTGATGCAAAGCGAAGTGTGCGCGGTAAAAGTGGAAATGTGTTCAAAGTAGGACTCTGCTCAGTTTGTTAACTACGTCAAATTTCTAACATTTTAAATTTTCAAATTTTTTCATAGGTTATGGATCTACCCTGTTTACCACATGCGTTCTTAAAATATCGATTCCGGTAACTATAACCTGATGAAAAGCTGTTTACTGGTACCTAACAGTTCATCGGTAGAATTTCAAAAGGTCGAAATTTTTAAAAAAATTAAAAATTCTGGAAATTTGTATTTAATTAATTTGAAGGGTGTAGATTTAAGATTTTAAAACCACAGGTCGATATCTCTTTTCGTGTCCGAGATATTCGTCCTCAAAACTTTGCTTAAAAATGCCCATTTTTGGGTCATATCCCAAAAATGGTCAATTATACACCGCTGGCGATATCACCATTAGATTCTACGAGCAAAATTACATAAGCATACCAATTTTCATAATTTTTGAACAACTATTACAATCTCCAGAAGGAAAAGTGTGAAAATGGCCAAAAATAGCAAAAAATCTAAGGTGTACCCCTTGCGATTTTTTCAATTTTTGACGATTTTAAAGAATGTTTAATAATAAATGTATCCGTTGGAATATTTTGATGAAAATTGGTATACTTATGGTTTTTAGTACGAGGAATTTACTGGTGAGGTCGTTGAAGGTGTACCTCACACCCATTTTTGGGTATGAGGGTGGTGAGGTTTAAAAGAGGGTCGAAATTTTTAAAAAATTAGAAATTCTGAAAATTTGTATTTAATTAGTTTGAAGGGTGTAGATTTAAGATTTTAAAACCACAGGTCGATATCTCTTTTCGTGTCCGAGATATTCGTCCTCAAAACTTTGCTTAAAAATGCCCATTTTTGGGTCATATCCCAAAAATGGTCAATTATACACCGCTGGCGATATCACCATTAGATTCTACGAGCAAAATTACATAAGCATACCAATTTTCATAATTTTTGAACAACTATTACAATCTCCAGAAGGAAAAGTGTGAAAATGGCCAAAAATCGCAAAAAATCTAAGGTGTACCCCTTGCGATTTTTTCAATTTTTGACGATTTTAAAGAATGTTTAATAATAAATGTATCCGTTGGAATATTTTGATGAAAATTGGTATACTTATGGTTTTTAGTACGAGGAATTTACTGGTGAGGTCGTTGAAGGTGTACCTCACACCCATTTTTGGGTATGAGGGTGGTGAGGTTTAAAAGAGGGTCGACATTTTTAAAAAATTAGAAATTCTGAAAATTTGTATTTAATTAGTTTGAAGGGTGTAGATTTAAGATTTTAAAACCACAGGTCGATATCTCTTTTCTTTTTCGAGGTATTCCATATTTTTTAAAAAAAGGTGAATACACTCTTTCTCTCGGTTATTTTTGCAAATATTCACATATTGATTATTGAATTGTGTGAAACTTGTAATTATGGAACATCAACTTTGCATATTTAAATACAACCTATACTATTTTTTAGCTTCATAATATTTATTAAAACAGGTGAAATTTTTAACCAACGTTCTGTGTGAATCAAATCCAAAATCTTCTTCTTCTTCAAAATCGCTCATTTGCTGGCTCCGGTCGTCTGACAGCATCTTATAATACTATCATTAATTTTTATTTTTCTGTACCACTTATGTTATATTTCAATCAAAATAAGTTTGAAAACTGATCTAAATATAAAGTAATTAAGATCGATTCCGGTAACTATAACCTGATAAAAAGCTGTTTACTGGTAACAGTTCATGGGTAGAATTTTCGTAAATACCTCATATAACTGACGGAAGGTAATGTGCTGGCCACATCAGATGTTTAAACAAATATTATAGGTGACTATGTGAAAATAAACAAAACGTAACAGTGCTGTACAACTTAGCAAACTAATACAACAAATTTAGTAACAAAAACAACTTAAAACAAATGTTCAAAATTACGACCATGTTCTGTAATACAAAAATTCAAGCGTTGAACGTGATGTGTTCGAACATCTGCCGGCATGTTTCGCGAAATATTCTGAAACGCATTTCGAAATGTTTTTTTTTGTTAAAAAATAAGTTAAATTAAGTAACAAACAAATATATACTTTTTTGACATTAATTTAATTGTTTTACATTGTTACGTTTTATTTATTTTCACATAGCCACCTATAATATTTGTTTAAAAATTATACATCGTTGAAAAGAGAAAAAATGGCGGTTTCTATTTTATTAAAATAATTATAGGTTGCCATTTGAAAAATAAAAGTTGATAGTCGTATCTTGTAAACCTGACTTTATAAAACATATCTACATATGACATCAAATAGTATATGTAAAATAATAAAACTTTTATATGAGCCATTTTTTTCTATTATTATTAGTTTCAATAATTCTAGCGCAACCCTCGTACATGGTTTCAAGGATATGTGCGACATAGGAATCTCGAAAAATATAAGAGATACGAAGTCGGTTTAATTAGACAAAAGTTGGGTCACTGCACTAGATACCTATATATAGGCAAACTTCCAAATAAGAAATAATACTGGCTTTTTGTTTGTACTTCTTTTGTGTTTCATTTTATGCTTGATGTCCAATTATTTTTAATAACTATTAGATTTCAAGTTATGAAGCCTACGTTACAATTTTTAATTGGACCCAACAGTGGAAAATTAGACCATAGAAAAAGGAGATTTTTTAGGTTTCCAACGATGTAGATGTATAAGTTATCTATACTCTATCCGTTTTAACTATAGACTAGATGGCGTTTCAAGCGTGGCCGTTTTTACATGTATTAAATAAAGAATTCAAATTTTGGCGCCATTCCTAGATTTAAAAAATTCTTTCTAATTGACAGTAATTTTCAGTAATTTTGTATTGTACGTACATGTGTTTATCTATTTTGTGTTTTTATGCATATACTTACTTATAATCTCCGTACCTTTCTCTACATATCGGCGAAAGGGGCATGCATAAATAAAAACCACATTATTCAAATAAATTTTAAAGAAAACATAAAATAAAAATATAATTCACCTTTGAAATATAAATATTTACACCGTTAAATATGAAGAAAATAATGTTCTAACAAATTTCTTTGTTCCTGGGGTGATCCGAATGACCCTTTTTCCTCATGTTCTTTTATAGCTTTCCAATACATCGTCCTATGTCCAGTTCAGATGCCACAATTTGGACACTTCCTAATTTGGAATATGCATTCGTGGCACGATATGTCCAGTATAAATTATCCGCCACTTTTTTGCCCGCTTCGGAGAGCCTTTCCTTTTGGATATTTTAAAACATTCGCACAGCCTGGTTCAGGATTTTTATCCATAATATTAACGAAGAGAACAGTAACAAAACTAACGAACTACTAATTAAAAACTAAGAAAACGCGCACAATGAAAACTATGTAATATGAAATATAACGACAAAACACTATGAAAACTATATAAACGAGAAAAACAAACGAAACAGAACTGCACAGAAATTGATAATATGTAATAAATCGTGTACTATTAACTTTGTTGACATTTATATATTTTATGTCAGACGGTAAAATAATTGATACAGTTGTCAAGCAAATTTAAATTTCGCGTCAATTATTTTACTGTGTAAACTCGGTTCACGTTTGAACCAATCAAAGAGCTAAAATCTTAAGCCCTATCTCACCCAACGCTCTATAGTTAAAACCGGTAGAGTATAGGTACATTTGTTTAAAACAATAAAAATGCAACAATGAGAGCCTAGCACAATAATATCAATATTATATATCATAATATATAATATCAAGGATATTAATATATACACTGGATTGCTGATTTGTATGTTGTGCACAGAGTCAGTCACCTGTGAAGCAAGCAACTGGAAGGCAGCCATTTGCAGAAAAGGCAAAATACGCGCCAAATTTAAAATTACATATAGAAACAAATTATAAATGGGATGAATTGACAGATTTTAAAAAATTTATTGCTTTTTTCTGAAAATTATAGTTATTTTAATAATATAATATACATTTATTACATATATAGCAAATTCACAATAAAATAGGACTATGAATTTAAAAATAATATTTGCTTATTAAATAGATGCCTTTTGCATATGTGGTGGAAAATTTGGTAATACAGAAGATGCTGAGTTTGGTTTTAATCTTCTCATATATGTTCCAGGCCTTTTCAAATAATCAGTTACAAGAAAATGATCACTGCAAATTTTTGGTGCTTTTGTAGGTGTGAAATCTTTTCTTTTTATGGCATCCATCCACAATCGTAATATACCACTATTATTTAAAGAAAATCTGTAATAGTATATTACTAATCGAGGTGGAAAGTGTTTCATTGTCGAGGGCGAAGATAGTTAACCAAGGCGCGAAGCGCCGAGGTTAACTATAGCCCGAGACAATGAAACTTTTCACCGACGTTTGTATACTATTTTATTCACAATCTGAAATAAAAAATTAATATTTGATATTTAAATAATAATAACCTAACATAAATAAACGAATGGTCTGAGATTGTTCATTTGTTACACGAACTGTCAGTTTGATTTCTAACCTTAAATATTTATTTCATTCATTACTTGTATTATTTACAAGTTTATTCCATATTTTTATCATATAAATTGTAAAGATGCTTTGTTTATATGTAAATACCCATCATTGATACGCATTGATCTCTGAAAGCGGGAGGCAGCTATTTCCCGCCTCGAGGTTGGAAAGTATAGCGTGAGTATAACTGAGGTTGGAAAGTGTCAACTTTCCCGCCCCAGCTATGTTCACGTTATACTTTCCAACCTCTTGGAATATGAGGTTAACAATAACTAACTTCCCAACTTTTTAAAAGTCAGAAATCGTCATATTACTAACCGATTGTGAATAAAATATTTAAAACAAGAGTATGAATAAATATGTATACATATATATGAACAATAATACTTACTTGAAAAATTGTCGAAGGTTATCCTTGCTATGTCTATTTGTGCACCCAAAAGCACTACAAGAAGACGGCATATTGCCTTTTATTATGGAAATATCTCACTTAAAGTATTTATTCACTAAGAACACAACACAAACACTACTTTATTCAAGAAATCTACCATCTAATGCAATAATAGACTAACAAAAGTTTGACGTTTTGCCTTTTCTGAAATGGCGCCGTACCCCACCACTTGCCTCACTTGGTAAACGTATGTCAGCTATGTAGTGTTTTATTAGAACATAATTAATATAAAAAGATTGTTGCTATTATTACACACTTATGACTGGTTAGCATACCGTGCGTTATAAATTTATTACTTAACAGTTTCCTCTTCTTAAGGTGAGTTATGAATGTTATTAATTATAAAGAAATGAATATGTAATTAATGTTTTATTCAACAGGAATAGATATACCTATGTATTTATAAGTTAGAGAAGGTAATCGATATTTATTTTATTCACATTTTTCCTCTTTGAAATATCACAGAATTTCAAATCGAATCGAAATTATTTAAATGTCACAGAATACGTTTTTTGCCACTTAGTTTATCGATTTAAAAATACATCAACTACTGCATTTTATAAAAGCATTCCCTTGTTGAAAATAATACAAGATAGAAAATATAGCCGTACAATTTTTCACAAATTCAAATAACATGCATAGCTGACTCAGTATCTAAGTTAAATATCCTTTTATTGAGTTCTGAACGGTTGTTCAAATATTAACTATTTCTAAATCCAGTTAAAGAAGTTCAGACTACAAATTAATGTAATTGGAAACACAAATTACTTTAAACTCCTACGAATTCTACATTACAGGAGTGGAATCTGGAAACTACAAAATAATTACATTATTTATCTGCTCATAAATATACATCGTTATTCAGATTTGGGCTTCTGCTGGCAACTATAAATCTATTAATGTTCTCCTTACTTATTTTGGATTGTATATGGATGTTAAAACACATTGTTATCTTCCGTCATGCCTTTAGGTAAGGGAGATATTGTTTTTGGTCAAAAAATTCGATGGTGAGTTTTTAATAAAGAAGCACGTTTTAGAGATCCTAGAACACGATTTTACTATTTTTGCGATGATGTCTGTGTGTATGTGTGTGTGCATGTATGTGTGTATGTGTGAATGTGTGTATGTGTGCATGTGTGTATGTGTGTATGTGTGTGTATGTGTGTGTATGTGTGTGTATGTGTGTGTATGTGTGTGTATGTGTGTATATGTGTGTATGTATGTGTATGTATGTGTATGTATGTAGGTGTGTATGTATGTATGTATGCATGTATGTATGTATGTATGTATGTATGTATGTATGTATGTATGTATGTATGTATGTATGTATGAGTGTGTGTGTGTGTGTGTGTGTGTGACGATTTTTTTCTCCGACGATAACTCCAACAATATAATTCTAAAAGTTATAATTCTTTCGTATTCCTCTTCATTACATTCATACGAAAAGATGATTAGATTTTGGTTATAATTGGTCGACCGGAAGTACCCTCATTCGACGATTTTAACAGTTTTGGAAAAAACGTTGTTAAATATTATTTTTTAACGTTTGTTAAAAAAGCACCCTTTTTTCCTTCCGTCACTTTTAGGTAAGGAAGGTATTGTCTTCGGTCAAAAAATTCGGTGGTGTTTTTTTTATTTATCTGTTTATATTTATTTAAATAAATATAAACAAATAAATAAAAAAATAAAAAACTCACTACCGAATTTTGTTGTTTGATGAATAAGCACGTTTTAGGGTCCCTAGAATACGATTTTACTATTTTTACGATGATGTGTGTGTGTGTGTGTGTGTGTATGTGTGTGTATGTATGTATGTGTGTGTGTGTAACAATAATTTCGTCTACGATAAGTTCAATACTACAACTCAAAAAATTATAATTCTTTCGTATTCTCCTTTTGTACATCCATATGAAGAACTAATTTTACTGGAAATATTGGATCTTTTGCTAGAAACTTTTTATATGAAATGTGTATAAAATACATATAATTGCCTAAAGGTAATGCACAACAAATAGAATATTTTGCAAGGAACTTTCTGTATGACGTTTATACAAAATACATAGAACTGACGGAAGGTAATGTGCTGGCCACATCAGATTTTTTATTGGTGTATAAAGTATGCCTTTTTACCTCTCGCTAAGAGAGGTATTGTATTCATGCTAAAAATCGCATATCCAGATTTTAATGAATAAGCACGTTTTAAGGTCCCTAGAATCCGATTATAACATTTTTACGATGATGTCCGTATGTGTGTGTGGATGTGTGTGTGGATGTGTGGATGTTGGATTCACTTTATCTCAAATACTATAAGACTTAAGACATTTTTAGCTACGGATTCCTCAATCTAACAATAATCGGAAGAGTCCAGTCAGTTTTGGTAACAATTGGACAACCGGAAGTAGTAGTTACAAGAAAAAAATTATCTAAATAGTATTTATCGAAAATTTATGTAAATACTTATATTAAAGAACGTTAAATTCTTTATTCGATAAATATAAATTCATTATTATATCTTCTATAGATTTAGAGATAAAGAAAGGCATATAAAATAATTTGATGTAAAAAATCTCAGATCAAACTACTACAAGGCAAGAAATTCAAATGTTTGTAATTGACACATAAATGTCACTGTCAAAAATATTTGTATGCCTCTGTCAAAAATATTTGTACATTATTATGAAGATTATGAAAATAAAAAAAAGTCAACAACGCAAAAGAATATACGTAAAAAAGAATATAAAAGGAATTTGCGAAAAAATAACGAATATAAAGAAAAAGAAAAGGAAAGTAGAAAAAGAAAATTTCAGAATATTGAATATAAAGAAAATGTATGTATTGTACATAATTTATATTAAAATATTTATTTTGTAGTGAGACATGAATATATGTATTTGTATTTAAAAATATTTTTCGTTTTATGCGTACAACCAGGTAAAATATCTGGCGAGAGGTTATGTGTTGGCCACATCAGATTTTTTAATACATGAAAGTGTGAAAAAAGTGTACTTTTTTAACGCTGCGAAGTGAAATAATGAAACTCTACGGCACTTTTTCATGCTCCCATTGCAGACGTAAAAAAATTGTATGCAACTCGTAAGTAAATTATATCTTTTTTCACTCGAGGGATTTGTGCACTCGCCTTCGGCTCGTTCGGCAAATTTTCCTTCTCGTGAAAAAAGATATACCTTACTCACTTGATACATAAATAACTATTTTCACATTTAATGATATTATAAATATTAAAGAATATTTTATTCTCTATACGATTTGATTACATTTTATACTTCAAAAATGCCCGCACGGCACAAATATGCCATCAAAATTACCGAATTCTGCGTACAAAGCAGATTGGCACACTCAGTAATGGGTAATATGCTGTGATGATATATTTATTTATTTTATTTATACTTCACAGTCAAAGGATATTGAGTTAAAAAATTATAAAGAAATTCCGAAAGAGGCTTTCTCGGAATGCTTCCAACAATGGCGGCACCGCTGGGAGAAGTGTGTGCAGTCCCAAGGAGACTACTTTGAAAGTGATTAGGGTTCAAACGCTCCAGGAATGCCAGTTTTTTTCTCAAAGATCGGATACTTTTCTAACAAAACTCGTAGACCAGAAAATTTGACCAAAATAATCTGGAAATTTCGGCCACAGTATCCGCATAAAGGCAAGAACAAATTAATTATCACAATTCTCTATTTGTAAGCATATTGCTAAGATAGTAAATTTCGTCTTGTTCAATGGTGGTGCTATAACAATTATAAACTCCTAATTACATTTATGTATGTATATTAAGGGTATCTTTAACCCTAGGCAAAATTCTACGTGAATATTCATCCGCACGCCTAATAGATTTTGCATTTTAATCCCACTTGTGTACACGTTGGTCTCTATTTCGTTGAAGTTGAAATTATTAAAATTCTCCTATGGTTTGAGCGGTTATGATTTATATAAAGCAAGTTGAAAGTCATTTCTAATCTGTGTGAATCGATGAATGCTGGATGCTTGCTCCTCGGTGTTGGCTTTCAGAGCGGCGAAATGAGAATTTCTCTGAGAATTCCAAAAACGGAGGTTGTTTGCATTCTTCAAACGTCTCGACATCTGTTTTGAATAATTACATGATAGAGTACAGCAATATTACCAAGTATTTAAATACAAGCTGACATATGACATAATTAATGCAAGAGTAGCGCTTTAAATTCTGAACAAACAGTTCCTTTTTGAAATTTAGCAAGAGATTTAAAAGAATAAATATACAGTATTGATCATAAACACAGCAACTTAAAAAAATTCAATTACTCTCAAGTAAGAAGGAGAATTTTAGAAATATATTGCAGGATTCTACTAACCATAATATAACCTAACCTAACTATTACTATAGTATTCGTCATGCAATAATAATTCGTTTACAGAGAGTTCAATTCACTCTATAATCTGTGCTGACACCTAGTAGGAAACAATTAGGTATAGATAGTACATCTTGCGAAAAATCCATATGAATAAATTATTATAATCTAATAGCACTATTATTAATAATAAACAGAGAAACAATTCTCGCCGAGCCGTAATGTAACATCCTGTATATGTAAAAATAATTTTAGGTTATACTCCTTGAGTAGACGAATAAATTCTGTTAATAAATTTATACTCTATTTCTAACGACAAGGGAGATATCAAGGACGGTCATTTCAAAGACTCAGCCTGTATATCAAATTTAGCTGAAAATTTAAAATCAAGGACCGGACACGTGTTTAGTTCGAACATCATTTTACTTCCTTGTACATAATTTTCAAAATTCGGCGGAAATGTCCATTTTAATGAATCCATTTTGACTAATTTCATCGTGACGTCTGTACGTACGGCAAGCTGTAAAAAGTTCAAATTTTGTAGTGAGGACTGCTATAACATCTAGTTGTGCACCTCGCTTTTTGGTTATTACATAATTTCCAGAAGTGGTAATAAAATAATTTAAAAAAATATTTTAAAATATAATCCAAACTTTTCAAATTTGGTATATAAAACTTTTGTCAATGGGAATACATAATAGATTTTGGTTAAAATAGGCTAACAAATATTTAGAAAAAGTGTTAATGCAAATCTGTAGAAAATTTAATAATCTTTAATCTTTATAATAACATTAATCTCGAAAAAATAACATTTAAAGGTATTTTTCGAAGAAAATATATTTTGAGCTTCAAGTAAAGTGCCATTTCCGGTTATCCGATTCACACCAAAATCTAATAGGCTCTGTCCGTAACAGAAAAAGGTCGAAATACAAGATTTCAAAATTTTCTGAATGATAGTATTTTAGTTAGAGTGGAGGATCCACACATAAATACACACACGCATACACACATACACACATACACACATACATACACACATACACATATACACACATACACACAGACATCATCGTGAAAATTGGATTCTAGGGACCTTAAAACGTGGTCATTTACAAAAATCTCGATATGCGATTTTTAGCACGATCCCTATACCTCCCTTACCAAGGGTAGCGGGAGGTAAAAATTATATAAGTAGTGAAAATTTACCTCGGGATTAGTTTTTATTAGTATATACTACATTTCGAGACACTATATGTTAGAATTTTCTTACAAGTAACTCATATTTACTACTTTTCCGTCTAAACAAAAACTTCTATAGTTTCAAAATACCTACCTCACAAAAATATGACTAGAATAGAAAAGTATGCGTACGAATACAAATACTTGTAAATTTTTAATTCGTCTACATGACTCTCAAACCTATTTATAACTTCATTCACAAATACTTGACCCTTATGAAGCCGGCTCTCATTATACAAAAAATAAATCAACTCCGCACTATAAATCCCCCAATAAGAAGACTATTTCTCTCAATTTGTACTTCGATATATAAAAAGACGCCCTTAAAGCAAAAGTAAAACGTTAATAGGCAATTAAAATAAAGAAACCGAATGTAAACCACGACGCTGTTGGTTTTGCTGCTCAAAGCAAAGAAGTGTAAGTCTAGTATCGAGGAAGAGATTCATCGAGATAATTGCGGACGAGTAATTTGCTAAAAAGTCCGCCTCGCCTCACACAGAGTTAAGGCAATTGTCATAATAGTCGCGTTCTTTTTATCCTTTGCTTCACCTCACCTCAGCTCAAAGTGGAGATGAGTTTGACATGAGCTGAGTTGAGATTTTTGAGAAGTTAATTTCATTCAAACACACAACTTCTAGGAAATATCAAATGTCACTATTTCAGTAACTTAACAGTAACTACATAATCAGTGTTTAATATAATTATTTTTACCTCTCGCTAAAGCCTTATTCACAATACGAAATTAGTACTTAGTGTTAGTAGTTATGGTTAGTATTTATAAAGATTGGTAAACAGCATTCACGATATATGAAATTAACGACTACGAATAACAATTTTTATTGGCAAAATAGCACATTTGATTCAAAAATATTAAGAGCTGGTTTAATTTAATACTTCTTGTTTAGTAGATTTGACTATAATTTAATATTTTTATATCTTTCTCTTTTTGTATAAGAAAAGTTCAACAGAATAAGCTTTTATTGTCTACAACATACAAAACTGATAAACACATTTTAAATGTTTATTTATAACAGAATAATAAAGTCAGTACCTTTCAAATTCTACTTCAATTTAACAAAATTGTAATTTATTCCTTAAAACAACTGTCAAACTCAACAAATGTCACAACATCTTTCTTTTCTCTGGTCTGTGATTGGTTACTCTGTTAACCACTAACCAAAAGTTTGGAGCTTACAAACTTTTGCGCTAACTGAACTTAGCGCGGACCTGGGCTGCGCTAATTTCGCTAAACTACAAGTACGTATGCCAAGCTTTCTGCGCTAATCGTAACTACTTATACTAACCATTAATTTCGTGTTGTGAATGATGCTTAAGAGAGGTATTGGATTCATGCTAAAAATCGCATATCCAGATTTTAGTGAATAAGCACGTTTTAAGGTCCCTAGAATCCGATTATAACATTTTTACGATGATGTCCTTATATATATATATATATATATATATATATATATATATATATATATATATATATATATATATATGCGGAGCGTAATCGTCACTGTCGATTAGTTAAGGAGATAAATTTTAGTGGTTATATCAGTGGGATGTTTTCTGGGCTTAAATTTGTTTAGTAGATTCTTTTAAAATCTGTCAAGCTTTCGTGTATTTGGATTGTACACTTCATCAGGACGGTTTTGTTGAAGTTATTTGAAAGTCATTGATTTACAAAAAAAAGTAGAAGAATTTTGAAAATACATTAAGGTTTACCTTTATGACATTGTAAACTTTAATGTATTTTCAAAATTCTTCTACTTTTTTTGTAAATCAATGACTTTCAAATAACTTCAACAAAACCGTCTTGATGAAGTGTACAATCCAAATACACAAAAGCTTGACAGATTTTAAAAGAATCTACTAAACAAATTTAAGGCCAGAAAACATCCCACTGATATACCCACTAAAATTTATCTCCTTTTATATATATATATATATATATATATATATATATATATATATATATATATATATATATATATATATGTGTGTGTGTGTGTGTGTGTGTGTGTGTGTGTGTATGTGTGGATGTATGGATGTTGGATCCACGATATCTCAAATACTATAAGACTTAAGACATTTTTAACTACGGATTCCTCAATCTAACAATAATGGAAAGAGTTGATTAAGTTTCGGTAACAATTGGACAACCGTAAGTAGTAGTTACAAGAAAAAAATCATCTAAATATTATTTATCGAAAATTTATGTAAATACTTATATTAAAGAACGTTAAATTCTTTATTCGATAAATATAAATTCATTATTATATCTTCTATAGATTTAGAGATAAAGAAATGCATATAAAATAATTTGATGTAAAAATTCTCAGATCAAACTACTTCAAGGCAACTCTTCCCACTCGGAAACTTTCTCTAAAAAATCTGTATCATAATGAAAATCTGTATCGAAATGAAAATATGTATCTTAATGAGTTTAGTTCAAGTACAGATGATCCATACATAATAGGTATATTAACTGGCTTATTCTGTAAGACTGTCGTTATACCGTAACGTATCGTTATGATGAAAAAGTTGTTAAATAACGATAATTTTCAAAACAGTATTCTGTAAAACCAATGTCATTATATTGAAATCGTATTGTCGTTATTTTAAGTAATTCCTGAACGATAAGGATTCACTTGTCGTTATTCAATCCGTAAATCTCAAATGTTAGCAAATGGAAGAGTTATAGCTATTAACATACTTAGGAATGTCATGCACATCATAACTGCCGCAGATGTAAGTTTGATTTTAAAACATCTAAGGCTTGTTATGATTAATAATATCCGTGGTTTGTTCAAGAGTTTATCGGTTTCAGAAAATGAAGACATTATTGATAAATATCATTTTTTGAAATTTTTTCATTAATGCTACTTTCAGATTGCTAAGGTTAACAGAACAATTATTTTGACATATGTCAATATGACAAATATTCAAATTATGTGCTTTATTCCTCATGTTTATTACTTAAGAATAAAGTAGATCGTATTTAGAACGATAGGCTAACGTTATCTGTATGTATTAATGAAGAGCATTATATTTTCATTCTATTTTATTTTCATTTTATAGACTGTTGTTGACAAGTCAGTATGGTAATAATATTACCATACAGATATAGTTATTACTTAGTTACCAGTTTTCTTTTGTACATGTAAACAATGGAATAATATCCTGAAACCGGTAAATTAATTTAATTTATATTTGTGCAGGAAGAAATTGAAAATAGGTAACAAACCATTTATCCATGCATCAAATATATAATTAACAACCATAATTATATTTAATAATGTCAATATTTTTCGCAAAATGGCATTACACTGACAATTTAATTTACAATAATAGTTACTAACTTTTC
This sequence comes from Harpalus rubripes, assembly GCA_963082715.1. Classification (NCBI taxonomy): domain Eukaryota; kingdom Metazoa; phylum Arthropoda; class Insecta; order Coleoptera; family Carabidae; genus Harpalus; species Harpalus rubripes. The sequence goes on along the minus strand of OY720448.1, from coordinate 74,223,267 downwards.
TAAAAAAATTGGCTAAAGTCGTTGTGACAAACGGTATAACGACGTTTATAACGATCTTACTTAGTGAATACGATTTTTACAAAATATCGTTCAGGATCACATCGTTACATTTATAAATAACAATAACTGTTATATAACGATATTTTTACAGAATAAGCGAATAGAAAAAAATAATTTTTTATTTGTAGATGCTTTTTTGCACTATTTCGAATTTCGAATATTTTTTTCATATATTATTTTTCTCTTTGTATGGTTGTCACGAATATTAAAGCAATATCAGTTTAATCTTGTACCTACTGAAACACGTTTAATTTGGCGAACTGATACAGACAATTTAGTTCCTTGTGATTTGTGACAATGGACAGACGTATTTATGTCTGTGTATTAAGTGATAGTGTGCAGACTGTATTTAATGTTAAATAAACGAAAATTTCTGTAAATGTGTGATTTAAATAAAGGCTCCAGGACCACATATGAAGGAAATTTTCTAATAAACGGTAAGTCCATCATTTATTCTATGTTAAGTGCATTCTTCATAAATAAAACATGATCTTTTGCAAGGTACCTATAAGTAAACTATTAAGACAAGTTTCATTAAAAAAAAATAAAAACGTTATTTTTATAAGAAATATTACTTTGTATTTCTAAATACTATTGCTCGAAACGGTCTTTATGTATGTAATATGAAAGATCTTGCTGCGCTTTTCCAAATGAAAGAAAAGAGGATCTACCAATTATGCAAAATCTGTTAGGTATTTGTTACTTATTCTTAACAAATTTGTTAAGAAACTTGATATTATGTCTATAACGTTTAATTCTTTCAATATCATTATTCTTATATCTGTAGCAAAGCTCTAAAATTGTAAAGTAAAGAATGTATATATTTTAAAATTATAAAGATGTACATACCTAATTTCATGTTTTCTAAGTGCGAGGGTTTAAATTTTATTTCAAGTGAACGACAAATACTGTCATTATTAGTAAAGACTTGAAACGTGATTTGTGTATTTTTCAACGCTACAAATTCGTAACAAATTTTTCATAATTAGCACAAATATAGAGCCTCTTTTCGTGAGTTTGGAAAAGCGTAAACCGAGGCGCAGACGATGTTAAGAACGATACACTAACCTTATATGGATGTATTAATGAAGAGCATTAATTTGATTTTGTTTTAATTTTGCGGACTGTTGTTGACGTGTCAGTATGGTAATAATACTACAGTACAGATACAGTTATTACTTAACTACCAGCCTACTTTTGTACAGGGTGTAAATAGAAAAGTGGAACATAGGCGTTTAACATAGGAAATCAATTTTTCTTTGTGCAAACGTCACTTAATTATTTTATGCAAAAATATTTCAAATAAAAGTTATAAAGGTTTAAATTTTGCATCTAAATAATGTAAAACGATTATTTTAGCTCTTCATATGAAGGTAAAAATTAATTATAATGTTACAGTTTTTTTGAGCTTTTTATCTAGGCAACCATGGATTTATGATAAAAAAAAATCTGATGTGGCTAACACCAAACCTCCCGCTATTTCATCCACTCCACATGACTATAGTTCTATTAACTATTTTCTTTTTAAAACGTTACTACTATTAATTTGAAATGATTGGTTCTTTGACAGTGACATTTATCTGTCGAATACATACGTTTGAGATATGAACTGTGTAACCAAGGAGTTTTGCTTGTTTAAAGCGTATGATCCGGGATTATAATTAAAGATATTTTATAAATTTATTCATAAAATATATAGCAAAAGTATTTATACAAATCTGTAAAAAAATTTAATAATCTTTAATTTTTATAAATAAATAAATAAATAAATCATCACGGCTTATTACCCATTGCTGGGTGTGCCAATCTGCTTTGTAATAACACAAATCTTCAAAAAGTAACATTTGAAGGTATTTTTCGAAAAAAATCTATTTTGAGCTTCACATACATACACACACACAGCACATACACACACATATCATCGTGAAAATGTTAAAATCGCATTCTAGGGACCAGTGCCGGATCAAGCCAGCGCGGGGCCCGTAGCAAATTTGAACAGGGGGCCCTTGAATTGCATTACGTATTATAATTTAGGATGTAAATAAAACAAAACATTTATAAAAAGGATTTTCGTGATTTAATGTGGGCAAATTTAGAAATTACACTCGACAAATCAATATTTTTAAGTAGATCATTTTCTATATTCATAATAGTGAGGTCATTCAAACGGTCTTGTTCCATCGTGTTCCTTAACACATTTTTAATTCTCTTTAATGTTGAGAAAGAACGTTCTCCGCTGCAGTTTGTAATCATCATACTCAAATGGTTTTGTCTCTGTCAATCGTTTAGATATTATTTTAGAGAAAAATTCTTCAAATAAAAGATGCGGGCAATTAATTTTTCTATAACTAGTATTTGAAGTATTTTCCTCTAAAAGGATCGATAAACGAATGACGGAGATAAAACAATGCTAGTCAAATGCTCGATAATCACCCTTAATCAGTTGTTCATACTAACGGTCAATATGCCCAAACAAAAAAACTGGATGATTAAAATTTAGTACCTAATGTGTACTCAAAAAAGTACTTCTCAAATCGCTGGTGTTTTGGTATGATAAGGGAAAAATGTTAAAAACTGAAGCAACTTCGGGAAATAATTCTATCGAGAAATTTTATTAAATCCTGTTTTGACAACTACCAAAATCTAGTAAATATTATCAAAAAATCATATATAAAGAATCAGATTTTTATCTTATCTACAAATGAAAGCAAATTGAGTTAAGAAGAACCTATTTTCATCAATGCAGCCCCATAAGCAATTTCGCGTCACTTCGTCCCCATTAATTTTCGGCTCTAAAACCTACATGTCTTGTTTTTTGAACTTTGTACAGTAGGTTTGTATATGCACACAAAAGTTAGCTACTTTCCAAAAACTTCAGAGCTTATCGTTCTCGTCGTTTTCACTGTTTTGAGATTATATAGAATTTTACTATTATAAAAAGTGGTATTATACTGATTTTGTACTAGTCCACATCGATCAGCAAAACAGAATTAATAACACAAAAGCACGTAAAAACTAAGACACTATAACACGACGTAAATAGTCCAATAACAACAAATAACAACAAATTTCACTCTTAAAAAAAATAAACTTATGTAAATGTGGTAGGAACGAACGACTAAGTCGACATGGTCGGGTTATACAAACAGCTCGAATCGAAAACAATATTAGGGGATTCCACCTGTAAGTAATGTGGTGTTGCCAACTTGTAGCATAATAATGTACCTATGCTATTACAGTATGGCCTGCGCTCACTTTGAGAATAGCTAGTATATAGGCGTGTGGCTTAGTGGGTGGCTTATAATTTTTTGATTTGTAGTTTTTTTTGGGCACAGGCGCGGGGCTCCCCAAGGCGCGGGGCCCGTAGCATTTGCTGCCTCCTGCTACATAGCTAATCCGGCACTGCTAGGGACCTTAAAACATGGTCATTTATCAAAATCTCTATATGCGATCTTTAGCACGATCCCTATACCTTCCTTACCAAGGGTGGCGGGAGGTAAAAATGCCTTGTTTTTAACTGTCAATTATAACTAAAACAATTTATCTAATCTAATCTAAATTTAGTTCTAATTGATAGTTAAAAATAACGCATTTGTTTATTTTAATCTTAAATACATCCAAAGCTTATAAAAAGCGTATTTTATAATTAATTTTTACGTTTACATGAAGAACATGATTTGGATGCAGTATTTAAATTTCTATAACTTTTATTTGAAGTATTTTTGCATAAAATAATTAGGTCACATTTGCGTAAAGAAAAATTGATTTTCCATGTTAAACGCCTATGTTCCATTTTTCGATTCACACTACGTACATGTAAACATAGTTTAATATCCTGAAATCGGTAAATAACATTAAATTGACATAAATTGCAAATAATATTTAAACAAACCTGGGTTTGTTACATACATTTTCTAAACACATTTCCTTCCCTTATTAATCCCAGCGCAATTCAATGGTTTTTACCCATTTGTCCCTAGTGGCACAAATGGGTTCAGTACAAAATTACGCGGTAATGTTTTGAAGAATTTCTATTTCTGCACTCATTGTGCCACCGTGTGAAACACGAGTGCTTGAATTAGATTTGTTGTATTGGGACTAATATAACTGTACTCCAGGGATTATTCGGCCGCTATGGTTTCTGGGGTGTTGGAATGTTGGAAACTAGGGCAAAAACAAAGATTGGAAGATAAAAGCGATTATTTGATTCGGTTTTGAATTTGTGTTCTCTGATTACAAAAGCAGAAACAGCTTGATACTGATGACCGAAATACAAGTGGAATGCACCTGAAATCATTCATTCAATAGGGTCACAATTTTTACCTCCCGTCATACCGTAGGTAAGGGAGGTAATGTTATCGGTCCAAAAATTCGATTGTGAATTTTTAGTAAATAAGCACGAATTCGGGTCCCCACAACACGTTTTTACTATTTTTCGGATGAGGTCTCTCTCTCTCTCTCTCTCTCTCTCTCTCTCTCTCTCTCTCTGTGTGTGTGTGTGTGTGTGTGTGTGTGTGTGTGTGTGTGTGTGTGTGTGCCGATTATTTTCGTCCACGATAACTCTTACAACAAACTTCCGAAAATTTCTATTTTCTGTATTTAAGCTTTTTACATTCATTAAATTTTGGGTTAAATTGGACAACCAAAAGTGATACTTTACTTAAAGCCCATAACAGTTTTTAATGAGAAATTATATTAAAATATAATCCAAAGCTTTTCAATTGTAGTATTTGAGATTTTCATATCCAGGAAAATAACATATTAGATTTTGGCTAAAATTAATAAACCGGAAGTGATACTATACTTGAAGGTCTGAACAGATTTTCATGAAAAATATATTATGATATACTCAAAAACCTTTTAAATTTAGTATTTAAGACTTTTATATGAAAGGGAACAACATATTAGATTTTGATATACCGGAAGTGATCCTTTACTTGAAGCTCTGGAGATATTTTCGTAAAAAATATATTGATACAATCCAAAACTTTTCAAATTTGGTATTTAAGACTTTTATATTAATGTAAACGACATACTAGCTGTTTTCTAAAATTGATAAACCAAAAATAATATTTTACTTGAAGCTCTGAACAGATTTTCGTTAAAATATTTTATGATAAATACCAAATTTGGTATTTAAAGCTTTTATATTAATGAGAACGACATATTAGATTTTTTTCTAAAATTGATAAACCGGAAATGATATTTTACTTGAAGCTCTGAACAAATTTTCGTGAAAAATATTTTATGATATATACCAAAATTTTTCAAATCTGGTATTTAAAACTTTTATATTAATAAGAAGGATATATTACATTTTTTCTAAAATTGATAAACCGGAAGTAATACTTTACTTGAAGCTCTGAACTGATTTTCGTGAAAAATATATTATGATTACTCCAAAACTTGTCAAAATAATATTTAAGACTTTTATATGAAGGGAAGCAACTTATTAGATTTTGACTAAAATTGATAAACCGGAAGTGATACTTTATTTGAAGCTCTGAACATATTTTCGTGAAAAATATATTGATACAATCCAAAACTTTTCAAATTTTGTATTTAAGACTTGTATTTTAATAAAAACAACATATTAGATTTTTTTATAAAATGGTTATTTTTGATGAAGTGTTAAAAGTGACATTTTATTTTATGAGAAGGAAGTTTGGAACACGACGCGAAGCGGAGTGATCCCAACCTTCGAATAAAATAAAATCACTTTTAACACGTATATATCATACACTATTTTTTCTACAAACTATTTTTTAATTTAAATTTGTATTTCTAATAATTTTTTGACATTCACTTTTAACACTTGTGTCAAAAGTAACAATGATCTGTCACTTTTAACACTGGTGTCATAAAATGACATTTTTAACGCTAAAAACAAACATTAAAATGCCCACGTTTAATAGATATTAAAACATAATCCAAAACTTCTAAAATTTGGTATTTGAAACTCGTGTATAATTTAAAACAACATATTAGATTTTGATTATACTTACATGGTAAACCGGAAGTGGTACTTAATTTGGAGCTCTTAACATATTTTCGAGGAAAAACATAATAGAATATAATCCAAAATTTCGTATTACACACGTTTCTATTTATTGGAACGAGAAAAC
>OY720448.1:74189582-74212082 GCA_963082715.1 Harpalus rubripes | reverse complement strand
ATAATAAACCGGAAGTGGTACTTAATTTGAAGCTCTTAACAGATTTTCGAGGAAAAACATAATAAAATATAATCCAAAATTTGGTATTACAGACTTTTCTATTTATTGGAACAACAAATTAGATTTTATTTATAAACGATCAACTGGAAGTGATACTTTACTTAAAGCTCATTGCTATTTCAAACATGGAATTGACGGGAGGGCATGTGTTGGCCACATCAGATTTTTTATTTATTGAAATATAAGATCAGATTTTGCTCTTTTTTATGAATAAACAGAAAATATATAAAACGCAAATACGAAATTGACGGGAGTTATTGTGCTGCCATCCAATTTTTTATTTCGCCTACCTCTGTTTCTATTTAATTTGTTGAATTCAAATCTAATTTGATAGTCGATATTTTAAACACATCTTAACCTAACGCACAAAACTCACGCCGGCGGACCAACAAGCGAGATGCATCCTCGAAAGCGGATATATTTATATTTATAAAGAAATACAGATTTCCAAGTCCGCAGTCAGATTTACGGATTACATGACAACTCGTGGGATACAATGATGTTTTCTAAACAGAATCTTTCCTAAACCAACAATAAAAAAACGCCCGCCAACAAAGCGTCCAATCCACAGAAAGTTAAAAAACGGAAGAAGTTCTATATTGAAAAAGTAAATACAAAGTTGAGTTTGTGAGCCCTAAATATTTATAAATATTGAATACGCAATTTAAATATATATGAGAGAATTTTTTTTGCTTTCTTGCGTCTTTCTACATACGGTACAGGGTCTGTTTGCTGAGTCCGCTTAGCGGTGTTATCTACATATTGATGCGACTGCATTGGAACACATGTATTTTTAAGATGACCCTCCTAGGCATTCAATATTATTGCACAATAATACTGATGCTCTTCCTACATAGTTCAATACAATAAACAGAGTTAAATTATTTAGTAATTCATTTCATTATTTCGCTATCACCAGTTATATTATTATTGCAGAATTATTCAGGACTAGTGTAAAAAAACTTGAACAGGTTGTTGGGGGAGTCATTTTCATTTAAAAAAAATCTGATGTGGCCAGCACATTACCTTCCGCCAGTTCTATGTATTTTGTACAAATTTTATACGGAAAGTTCCTTGCTAAATTAAATATTCTATTTCTTGTACATTACCTTCCGGTAGTTGCATGTATTTTATGCAAATTTCATACAGAAAATTATTATTTTGTGACGTTTTCTATATACAGTGTAATGTATCTGCAGAAATAAAAGATTTATTATTATTATTTCGTGTACATTACCTTAAAGCAGTTGCATGTATTTTATACAAATTCCATACAGAAAGCAAAAGATCCTATACCTATTTCCAGTAAAATTATAAGAGAAACACACTGTCAATTTCACTTGACATTGACATCTTTCAATCAAAATTTTCTTAATATAGTAGTTGTTTCCACAGCTATGGCTACTTTATGAAATTTAATTTCTTTATAATTTTTTAACTCTATATCCATTTAATATTAGGTATAAAATGCAATCAAATCGTACAGAAAACAAAATATTCTTTAATATTTATAATAACATTAAATGTGAAAAAATGGTATTTAACATAGTTTTTTCAAGAAAAACTGTTAAAATCTTCAAATGAGGGTACTTCCGGTTGTCCAATTCTAACCAAAATCTAATCAGCTCTTCGCATGGATGTAACGAAGAGAAATACGAAAGAATTATAATTTTTAGAATTGTAGTATGGAAGTTATCGTAGACGAAAATTTTGTTACACACACACACACACACACACACGGACACACATACATACATACATACATACATACACACACACACATACACACACATACAGACATCATCGTAAAAATAGTAAAATCGTATTGTAGGGACCTAAAACGTGCTTATTCATCAAAAACTCACCACCGAATTTTTTGACCAAAGACAATACCTTCCTTACCTAAAGGTGACGGTAGGTAAAAAACTTATGTGGCCAGCACATTACCTTCCGTCAGTTCACGGATCACCTCAAGTACAGATTGGACAGTTAATATATTTTTCGAAATATAAAATGGCGACATCTACAGATTGCTTCCATGCACTAACGCTCAATGTGATGGCTTGGTCGGCTTGGTAGTTTGTAGGAGACATGTCATGTAGAGATAAATTCAAATTTTGAATTTTTAAAATAAAAGACAATAAGAAAATTGAATATAAGTATATGCATATATTTTATATAATCACAATACAATAACCATAAATTCATTTCTAAATGAATTTAAAATTACTTGTCAGATAGACATATACACTTCTATTTTAATATTTGTTTATATGTAAGATAAAAGGATATTGGAAATGGTACGACATTTCATTATTAAATATAAAAGTAAACGTCTGTTTGCTTCTTTGCACTGCACTTTATATCAAACAGAACAACGAATGTTCATCAGCTTATTGAATTTCAATTCCATATTACGTTAAAAAAATCTGATGTGGCCAGCACATTACCTTCCGTCAGTTCTATGTATTTTGTACAAATTTCATACGGAAAGTTCCTTGCTAAATTAAATATTCTATTTCTTGTACATTACCTTCCGGCAGTTGCATGTATTTTATGCAAATTTCATACAGAAAAATTATTTTGTGACGTTTTCTGTATACAGTGAATGTATCTGCAGAAATAAAAGATTTAATATTATTATTATTTCTTGTACATTACCTTAAAGCAGTTGTATGTATTTTATACAAATTCCATACAGAAAGCAAAAGATCCTATACCTATTTCCAGTAAAATTATAAGATAAACACACTATGTCAATTTCACTTGACACTGATATCTTTCAATCAAAATTTTCTTAATATAGTTGTAGCGTGATAACGCAAATAAATATAGGCGGCGAAATAAAACAAGTTTTTTTGACAGGAAAAGACTTGAATGTATTTTGATGACATATTATATATACTGTCATTGTAGAATGTAACGATATTATTCAAAATAAAAAGATACGAATATCACATTTGCATAGTTCCTAAACTGGTGACCACCGACGTGAATTAAACAACCAAATTTTCTAACTTTAACCGTTATTATGGAGGAAATAGTAGAAAACCTGAAAAAGGAAATTGCAACGATGCGTTCAGAAATGTTACAATCCAGTACAGATTCATCAAACCTGTCATCTTCAACTGCAGCCCATGTTAGCGTGAAAATACCACAATTTTGGGCAGCAGATCCTCAACTATGGTTCGACCATGTTGAAGCCAAATTTAGTACAGCGGGAATTACTCGTTCAGAAACAAAGTATGATTACATTATTGCATCTATAGAACCTGCGACATTAAGTATTATAGCTGACATTATTCGCGATCCAAAACAAAGGCAATATGAAACATTGAAAACTGCTATTATAAATCGTTGTGGAGAATCTAATGAGGAAAAATTGAAAAAGTTATTAAATCACATAGAACTAGGAGACAAAAAACCCTCACAACTTTTGAGAGACATCAAAACACTCGCTGGTTCTACAGTACCTGATGATATAGTAAAAATTCTTTGGCTACAAAGATTACCACATTCAACCCAGGCAATACTTCAAGTCAGCAGTGAAAAAATTGACACTCTCGCTGAAATGGCTGACAAAATTAGCCAAATACCAACTCCCTTCATCGGACAAGCAGTAAAACATCAGTTAAATGTAGAACACACCTCTCTAGAAAATATGTCTAAACAAATTGAAATGCTGACACAGGAAGTTCAAAAACTTAAACAATTTAGAACCCGTTCAAGTAGCCAAGGGCGATACAATCGCTTCCATTCACCTTCTCCAACAAGAATGTGCTGGTATCATGCTAAATTTGGTAAGAAAGCAACAAAATGTATATCACCTTGCTCTTACAAGTCATCGGGAAACGAATTTGGGGCCCCCAAACAGTAGCGGCCAGTTGGGGTACCAGGAATTCGAGCCGCCTCATCATTGCAGACAAGACATCAGGATTGAGATTTTTAGTTGACACAGGCGCAGAAATCTCATTAATTCCTCCCACACCCTCAGACCGCAAAAACAAAACAAACCAATTTCTCTACGCAGCTAACGGTTCGCCAATTTCAACATACGGACAACGACTCATAACCCTTGACCTTGGACTAAAAAGAACCTTTCAATATGTTTTCACAATCGCAGATGTAACAAAACCCCTTTTAGGCGCAGATTTTCTTGAACATTATGGCATCATTGTTGATATTAAGCACCAAAGATTGTCAGATAGGTTAACTGGGTTAAGAACAAACGGATTTTCAACTAGTACTCCATCTCAAGGTATTACTGTTGTAAATGTCAGCTCAATAGATCCAAAAATCAAAACCCTACTAACAAAATATAACGAAATTACTAAACCAGGACTTCGTACACGTCAATCGACAGCCGTTCATCACGACGTCAAACACTACATCGAGACTAATGGACCTCCATGTTTTGCACGACCTCGGCGACTTCCCCCTGAAAAATTGAAAGCAGCTAAACAAGAGTTTGATTTCATGCTACAGCAAGGAATATGCCAACCATCAAAAAGTCCGTGGGCCAATCCTTTACATCTAGTCAAAAAAAAGGATGGCGATTGGCGCCCGTGCGGTGATTACAGGAGCCTCAACAATCAAACAGTACCAGACAGGTACCCATTACCCAATATTCAAGATTGCACAGCAATGCACCATAATAAACACATATTTTCAACAATTGATCTTACCAAAGCCTATCTACAGATACCAGTCAATCCTCAAGACGTCCCAAAGACTGCCGTCACTACACCATTTGGCCTATTCGAATTTTTGAAGATGCCTTTTGGACTACGAAATGCAGCACAGACATTTCAACGGCATATGGATCAAGTTGTTCGACCCTTAACAAATGTTTTCGTCTATGTTGACGATATTTTAATAGCATCTGAGAACCTAGAAGAACATCTTCGACATCTAGAACTTCTCTTTGCAAGACTAAAAGAATACAACCTTTCAATTAATATCAGTAAATGCGTTTTTGCTCAACCTAGCGTCACATTTCTCGGATATAATCTTTCTGCTACTGGAGTTTCGCCGACGAATGAAAAAATTAAGGCCATCGACGAGTTTCCAAAGCCAACAACTGTTGCCCAATTGAAACGTTTTCTTGGAATGTTAAACTTCTATCACAGATTTCTTCCACACACCGCCACTACTCAAGCACCACTTCATTTTTCAAACATCAAAAACGATCATTCAAAGATTAAATGGACTCCGACCATGGAAGAAGCATATGAAAAATGCAAGGCAGACTTGAAAAAGGCAACTATGCTAGCATACCCAAAACCAAACTCACAGTTAAGCCTGATGACAGATGCATCGGATGTTGGTATAGGAGCAGTTTTGCAACAGACCGTCGACGGTAAATTACAACCATTATCATTCTTCTCAAGAAAGCTCAATCATACAGAGCAAAACTATTCAACATATGATAGAGAACTTCTTGCCATATATGCTGCTATTAAATACTTTTCTTTTATGCTCGAAGGAAAAAATTTCACAATCTGGACAGATCATAAACCATTAATATTTTCATTTTCAAAAAAGAATGACAATATATCGCCGAGACAACTACGTCAACTATCATATATTAGTCAATTTTCCACAAACATCAGACACATTCATGGTTCGAATAACATAACAGCCGACACATTGTCCCGTATTGAAGTAATTGAACGACGTAGTACTACCCCGGAAGACTTTCAGTTAGCTCAGAAAGATGACAAAGAGCTTCATACAATACTTTCTAAATCAGGTAAATACTATAGTCTTCAACTAGAAAATATTCTTATTGAAAATGCGGAACTTTACTGTGACATTTCAACAAAACGAATACGTCCTTTCGTCCCTTTATGCCTTCGTAGAGCCATTTTCGAAAAGTTTCACAATTTGGCACATCCGGGAGGACGAACAACTGCTAAGATGATAGCTGATCGTTTTGTATGGCCCAGCATGCAAAAAGAGATAAAACAATGGGTCAGATGTTGCATCGAATGCCAAGCATCAAAAATTCAACGTCACGAAAAAACACCTTTGGTAGAATTCCTAGCACCAGACGATCGGTTCTCTCATGTGCATATTGACATCGTCGGTCCTCTTCCGCCGTCCAATGGTAACGTGTATCTCCTTACATGCATTGATCGTTTCACTAGATGGATTGAGGCGTTTCCAATGGTAGACCAAACAGCGGAGAAAGTTGCTGAAACGTTTTTTAATGGCTGGATCTCACGATTTGGTACTCCAACAATTTTAGTAACAGACCAAGGACGTAATTTTGAATCAGATTTGTTTAAATCTGTTGCCACACTTTTAGGCATTCAAAGAAAACATACAACAGCATACCACCCTCAAGCTAATGGACTTATTGAACGCCCACACAGAACAATTAAAGCTGCTCTAATGTGCCGACTAAAACATGCAAAGGAGGCTTTCGAACTCCCAGTAGTTCTACTTGGGTTACGAACAGCATACAAAGAAGATATTCAAGCTACTTCTGCGGAACTAGTATATGGTACATCTCTAAGTTTACCTGGAGAATTTTTTGAACAACGTTCAACTAGCATAGAACCAAATATTTATTTATCCAGGTTAAAAGAAACGTTTCAAAATCTCAAACCCCAACCTACAGCATGGCACAACAAAACAGCAGTCTTCACACACAAAGAATTAGAAACATGCACCCATGTTTTTCTAAGAGTGGATAGCGTCCGTCCGTCACTACAACGACCTTACTCGGGACCTTATCTTGTACTTCAACGACGTCCCAAAAACTTCGACATAATAATAAATGGAAAAACAATTACCGTCTCTCGTGACCGTCTAAAACCGGCTTTTGGGATTGCAACTGAACCTACTAAGTTAATAACAACAACACCGTTAATACAAAAGACAAAAGAGAGAAAAAAAGTACGTTTTAAAATAGAGGAAACACTACCAACAACGAGAAGCGGACGAAGCATTAAGCCACCACAACGTTACATAGACAAAATAACAGAAACCAGGAACCCGCTAATGTAAAGACAAGGAGGGGAATGGTGTAGCGTGATAACGCAAATAAATATAGGCGGCGAAATAAAACAAGTTTTTTTGACAGGAAAAGACTTGAATGTATTTTGATGACATATTATATATACTGTCATTGTAGAATGTAACGATATTATTCAAAATAAAAAGATACGAATATCACATTTGCATAGTTCCTAAAAGTAGCTGTTTCCACAGCTATGGCTACTTTATGAAATTTAATTTCTTTATAATTTTTTAACTCTATATCCATTTAATATTAGGTATAAAATGCAGTCAAATCGTATAGAGAATAAAATATTCTTTAATATTTATAATAACATTAAATGTGAAAAAATGATATTTAACATAGTTTTTTCAAGAAAAACTGTTAAAATCTTCAAATGAGGGTACTTCCGGTTGTCCAATTCTAACCAAAATCTAATCAGCTCTTCGCATGGATGTAACGAAGAGAAATACGCAAGAATTAAAATTTTTAGAATTGTAGTATAGAAGTTATCGTAGACGAAAATTTTGTTACACACACACACACACACACACACACACACACACACACACACACACACACACACACACACACACACACACGGACACACATACATACATACACACACACACATACAGACATCATCGTAAAAATAGTAAAATCGTATTCTAGGGACCCTAAAACGTGCTTATTCATCAAAAACTCACCACCGAATTTTTTGACCAAAGACAATACCTTCCTTACCTAAAGGTGACGGAAGGTAAAAAAAATCTGATGTGGACACCACACGACTTCCTTGTACGCAAGACCAATATGAAGATGAAGTATTGGGATTTTCAAGTATCAAGAGATGGCGCTGATCGCAATAAATAATGGTACACTTTGCATTGCTGTCAATTGTGTTTCTTTAGTTTTCGTATTATTTTCTCATTTATTAGTAATTCAAGTATGTATAACAGATTTTTTGTAGTCATATAGTTATAGTTTCATGTAAATGTCAAATGTGTACCACTGTTTGTAGTTCTAATATTTGCCGCTAGTCAGCGTTTTCTTATTTGAAAAACCCAATAGACTCAATTATAAAATTGCACGTATTTGACGTAATTTGACATTAACATCTATTTTTTTTTTTTGTTATTTTTTGTCCTAATCCATAGCAAGCTTCATTACAAAAACCAAAAAGTATATAAGTTTTAAATTTACATATCTCGCTTATACAAAGGGCTAATTTAATAATACTTGATGTGGTAGACGCAGAATTTAATTCTCTAAAACTCTTATTTGATGCATTTATTGCTAAAATCAAAATGAAACCATTTTATTCAAGAAAAACTGTTAACAACTTCAGGTAATATATCACTTCCGGTTAGCCTGTTTAACCAAATTCAGCTATGTTATTCCAATTGATATAAAAGTCTTATATACTAAATTTGAAAAGTTTTGGATTATATTTTAATACAGTTTTTCATTAAAATCTATTATAGGCTTCAAATAAAGTACCTTTTCTGGAAATTATGTAATGACCAAAAAGGGAGGTGCACAACTAGATGTTATAGAAGTCCTAAATACACAATTTCAACTTTTTACGGCTTACCGTTTTTGAGTTATGCGAGATACGTACGTACGTACATACGTACGTACGTACGTACGTACAGACGTCACGACGAAATTAGTCAAAATGGATTCAGGGATGGCCAAAATGGATATTTCCGTTGAAATCTGGAAACCGAAATTTTTCGCGAATACAAGTTTACTTTGTACAAGGAAGTAAAAACA
This sequence comes from Harpalus rubripes, assembly GCA_963082715.1. NCBI lineage: Eukaryota > Metazoa > Arthropoda > Insecta > Coleoptera > Carabidae > Harpalus > Harpalus rubripes. Next base: position 74,203,240 of record OY720448.1, on the reverse strand, counting down.
CAGTTAATACACTTTAAAACCGGTTAAGTATTGTAAATTTATAGTGAAATGCTAGGCGAGAAACATCAAAGTGATTTTCTGTCAGTTTTAGCCCGAAACTATGGATTGTTTGTGCCATCAGGGATGACTTCCAAAGTCATTGTTTCAGAGACAATGCAGTAACGTGGTGAAAGCTAAATATTTATTAAACCTAATATAAATATTTACTTTCCTTCCAATATAACGGCTTTTGGTAAATAACAACCTGTTTGAGCTTTCAGCAATACAAAGGGAGAATATACACGGTGCTTCAAAAACATACCGACGAGCTTCCAGGAGTTGTACAGGACATCAAAAACAATCATTTTTTGTTAATAAACCTATGTCCGAAAATGAGCCGTTTTAGCAAACGAGAAAGAAAAGGGAGTTTCTAAAGAAAAATATTTTGAGATATATCTCTGTAAATAGTAAGAAAATGGCGCGATCAACTGCCAGTTGGGCTGTCAAACGAAACGACAAAAATATTACAGTCATTAAAATACCTGTATTCTCAGTGAAAATTTGCATCGTTAGATATTTTAACTTCAATAAAAGCTTTTGTAACTTATTTCGATAAGATTTTTACCTTCCGTCACCTTTAGGTAAGGAAGGTATTGTCTTTGGTCAAAAAATTCGGTGGTGAGTTTTTAATGAATAAGCACGTTTTAGGGTCCCTACAATACGATTTTACTATTTTTACGATGATGTCTGTATGTGTGTGTGTGTATGTATGTGTGTCTGTGTGTGTGTGTGTGTGTGTGTGTGTGTGTGTGTGTGTGTGTGTGTGTGTGTGTGTGTGTGTGTGTAACAAAATTTTCGTCTACGATAACTTCCATACTACAATTCTAAAAATTATAATTCTTTCGTATTTCTCTTCGTTACATCCATGTGAAGAGCTGATTAGATTTTGGTTAGAATTGGACAACCGGAAGTACCCTCATTTGAAGATTTTAACAGTTTTTCTTGAAAAAACTATGTTAAATATCATTTTTTCACATTTAATGTTATTATAAATATTAAAGAATATTTTATTCTCTATACGATTTGACTGCATTTTATACTTAATATTAAATCGATACAGAGTTAAAAAATTATAAAGAAATTAAATTTCATAAAGTAGCCATAGCTATGGAAACAGCTACTATATTAAGAAAATTTTGATTGAAAGATGTCAGTGTCAAGTGAAATTGACATACGGTACGTTCTATCTGTGTCAGAAATATTCCTACTAGAATAAGAATATTCTTAAAGCAATAGAACGCTCAGTGGCAAATAACTGTCAAGTAAAAAATAAATACGATAGAACAGTGGGAGTGTTTATGTGTTATTGTTAGTTAACAACTAAAGCTAACTTTGTATGTTTATTTTGGATCTTCAAAATGTTATTACAGAGATTATGATTATATAAAAATATATTAAATAATAAAAATGTAAAGGAAGTATTTCTTTGAGCACAGTCTAATCTGAACATTGACAAATGTAACAGAAGGGTACGCGCGACAGTCGGCTATTAGTACAATTTTGAATTTATCTCCAATCTATATATCTTCCAACCAGCGCTTCGAGCTCTGAAGTTTAGATTTTTTTGACGCAAAAGAACGATCATTGAGGTTCTACTAGAAGAAGTAGTAAGATTTCTGACACCGATGGAACGTACCTATAGTGTGTTTGTCTTATAATTTTACTGGAAATATAGGATCTTTTGCTATAAATTTTCTGTAAGGAATTTGCATAAAATACATGCAACTGCCGGAAGGTAAAGTACAAGAAATATAATCTTTAGCAAGGAACTTTCTGTATGAAATTTGTACAAAATACACAGAACTGACGGAAGGTAATGTGCTGGCCACATCAGATTTTTTAAAGTAATCTAAGATACTGTCACATTTTACGTCTAAATTTTTTAGAAACAAAACGCCATAGATATCATTTGTTCTTACTATGCGCAGTTTCCCATTGCAAAATATCTTCTATGTCTTTAAATTGAAAAGGTCCATTTTCTTTCACGAAAAAAAATCGAATAATTTACCGGTAATGTCAGATTACGTTTCCTATATTATCAACATTTGAAAAAGCCAGTGGCATTATGTACACTATTATTCACGAAAGATGACTATTCAAGGTCATTTGTTCGATGAAAGAATACACATCACTTTATAGCAGTAGCTTAGCAACATTTTATATTAGAAAGAGAAAGATTATTTAACCTATGTCTATTTATTTTATGTAGTGTGACAGATATACGTAAATAGTGGCATTACTTTCTAACAGACTATAAATAATAATGACGTATGTCGTAGAATTACAGATACCTAATTATCTACTACACTGCCCTCTGTGTTAATATTTACCCAGTGGCGTTGACGTTTAAATCAAATTATTATACCTTGGTTTATAAGTTACGTCTATGTTTTCGTATTTTGCAAAAACATAAGTGAAGAACATAAATCTTTCAGAAAGGTATTATTTAGAAAGAAACATAATTTTCAAATGAATTATTCTTATTTTTTCAGTTAAAATGTGTCCATAAATATTTCATGTTGCACGGCTATGCAAGCAAAATGCAATGAAGTTATCTGCAAGTAATATTATATCAGACGGCTCACAAATGACCTTGAATAGTCATCTTTCGTGAATAATAGTGTATTTGAATTTTTTGACATACAGTTTGTTTTTACCTTTATAATTCAACTGTTATTTATTTAAATCATTACGATAGAATGATTGTTTATGGAAGAACATGACAACTTTATTTTGGAAGTATACAACTGAGAGGAAAGTTGAAAATGAGTGGAAATATATACGCCAATGCAATCTGTCAATCGTATTTCACTATCACAACGATGCGGCAAATGAAAAATCGGAACGAGGCGGAACCTTCAATTATTCTGGATCATTGTTTGAGTTATAATTTTACTGCAAATATGGAATCAATTCTAAGAAACTTTCTGTATGGAATTTGTACAAAATACATAGAACTTGAGGAAGATAATGTACTGGAAATATAGAGTCTTTCGCAAGAAACTTGTCTGTATGGAATTTTTATAATCAGATTTTTACCTCCCGTCATACCGTAGGTAAAAGGAGGCAATGTAATCGTGCCAAAAATTCGATGGTGAGTTTTCAGTAAATAAGCACGAATTAGGGTCCACACAACACGTTTTTACTATTTTTACGATGCGTGTGTGTGTGTGTGTGTGTGTGTGTGTGTGTGTGACGATTTTTTCGTCCACGATAATTCTATTTAAAAACTTCCAAATATTTCTATTTTCCGTATTCAAGCTTTCTGCATTCATATAAAGAGTTGATTAGATTTTGGGTAAAATTGGATAACCGAAAGTGACTGTTTACTTACCCACTTGTATATCAAGGGGAATAACATTAGATTTTGGATATAAATAATGAACCAGAAGTGACACTTTACTTGAAGCTCTGAACAGATTTTCGTGAAAAATATATTATGGTATACTCCTAAACTTGTCAAATTTAGTATTTAAGACTATTATATGAAGAAGAATAACATATTAAATTTTGGCTAAAATTGATAATGCGGAAAGGATGCTTTACTTATAGCTCTCAATAGATTTTCGTGAAAAATAAATTGATATATTCCAAAACTTTTCAAATTTAGTATTTAAGACTTTTAGATGAAAGGGAGCAACATATTAGATTTTGGATGCAATTGATAAACCGGAAGCGATACTTTATTTGAAGCTCTGAACAGATTTTTGAGAAAAATATATTATGATATATTCCAAAACTTGGCAAATTTACTATTTAAGACTTTTATATAAGGGAAAGCAACATATTAGATTTTGGCTAAAATTGATAAACCAGAAATGATACTTTATTTAAAACTCAGAACAGATTTTCGTGAAAAATAAATTGATACAATCCAAAGCTTTTCAAATTTGGTATTTAAGATTTTTAAATTAATGAGAACGACATACTAGATGTTTTCTAAAATTGATAAACCGGAAGTACTACTTTACAGGAAGCTATAAACAGATTTCCTTGAAAAAATATAATAAAACATGATTCAAAACTTATCAAATTTGGTAGGTATTTAAAACTCGTGTATAATTTGAAACAGCATATTAGATTTTGACTATACCTATGTGATAAACTGGGAATGGTACTTTATTTGGAGCTCTTAAGATATTTTCGACGAAAAACATAATAAAATATAATCTAAAATTTGGTATTACAGACTTTTCTATTTATAGGAACAACAAATTAGATTTTGTTTATAAACGATCAACTGGAAGTGATACTTTACTTAAAGCTCATTGCTATTTCAAACCTGGAATTGACGGGAGGTTATGTGTCGCCACATCAGATTTTTACTTCCTTGTACGAGGTAAAGGAAGTATTGTAATCGCGAAAAATTTCGGTTTTCAGATTTCAATGGAAATATCCATTTTGACCATCCCTGAATCCATTTTGACTAATTTCGGCGTGACGTCTTGGTACGTACGTACGTATCTCACATATCTCAAAAACGGTAAGCCGTAGAAAGTTAAAATTTTGTATTTAGGACTGCTATAATATCTAGTTGTACACCTCCTTTTTTGGTCATTACATAATTTCCAGAAATGGTACTTTATTTGAAGCCTATAATAGATTTTAATGAAAAACTATTTTAAAATATAATCCAAAACTTTTCAAATTTGGTATATAAGAGTTTTATGTCAAATGGAATAAGATAGCAAATTTTGGTTAAAACTGGCTAACCGGAAGTGATACATTAACTGAAGTTGTTAACAGTTTTTCTTGAATAAAATTGTTACATTTTGATTTTAGAAATAAATGCTTCAAATAAGAGTTGTAGAGAATTAAATTCTGCGTCTAGCACATCAAGTATTATTAAATTAGCCCTTTGTATAAGCGAGATATGTAAATTTAAAACTTATATACTGTTTGATTTTTGTAATGAAGCTTGCTGTGGATTAGAACAAAAAATAACAAAAAAATAAAAAAATGGATGATAATGTCAAGTTACGTCAAATACGTGCAATTTTATAATTGGGTCTATACTTCATATTGGCCTTGCGTACAAGGAAGTCGTGTAGTCTCCACATCAGATTTTTTCTTTTCAGTTTTTATGAGCTCTTAATAGTTTTACACCAATCTTGCGAGTTTCAGTGAAATGCACAATACTGTAATTTTATCGCCTATGGCCAGTCTCTCGCCTTGTAAACGATTAATTTTAATTGTCCAGTTTCTAAAATAACCCCTATATTTAAACTCCTTAAGTTAATTATCGCGTACATACTTTTAGAGTAGACTACGCTATCACGAGGTAATTAATTTCAAATCCACACTTAAGTGCTGTAACTTTTTCCTGATAAGAAATATAGGGCTGTAAGTAAAACGTAAAAGTATGCATGTCAGAATGCACTTTAGGTCTCAAGGCAATATGTTAGCGATCAGATTGCTGAGGGTTCTACAATCAATATCTGCAAGTGCAATGTACAGAGTGACGTCAGAATTTTACTTAAAGGCCAAATGCATCAATGCATATTACACACGGATTGAGATAAAATCACGTTTTCTAACTGCGCTTTCAAACTCTGACAGGAGATTACAATTTAATGATGTTTAAGCCGATGTTGCAACTTTGGAGACGAAATATGATTATCTAAAACTATTTAGACTGTGTAATTAGTTCTGATTTCGACAGACCAGGTTCTATTAACGACCTAAATCAAAATTGAAACTTGAAATTTATTTGCAATTTTGAAATAACACAAAAGTTAGGTGACTTTTGTTAAGCAGTAGCTGTAACCTCGGTTTCAACGGTACAGATATGCAAAGGTGGATTAAAATATTTGTTGCCTAATACAGGCCAATGCGTAACAAGTAGCTTGGCTTGGCTTGAAACTTCAAGCTTTTTTTAATGTTAGGCTTGGCTTGCTTGGGCTTGATGGAAACAGAGCTTGGCTTGGCTTGAAAACTTCAAGCTTTAATTATTTTAGGCTTGGCTAGATTTTCAAGCTTTATCAAGCTTTTTCAAGCCTTTTCAAGCTATTTCAAGCTTTTTCAAGCTTTCAAGCTTTATAAATGCTCATGTGCACAGTAGGTATATAGGTCTTGAAAACCAGTAGTAGTTTTATTTTGTATATTTTATTCATTTATTTTATTTTTAAGAGTAAACAATCAGCATAAATTTATTATCTTTTATTAAATATTTACCCTTCAATTTTCATGTTTCTTTTATTATTTTCGCTGACTGCATTTATTCAAGTAGGCATATGCATTAGTTTGACTTTATTGTATTGTATTTTAACTAAAAACTCGAAATGTCCTCCCAACTGTTAAAGTTTGTCATACTATTTAGTTCATATGCACCCTATATAAACAAAAAAAAAAAAAAAAAAACTCAAGACACCAAATACGCAATAACAGTGTTCAAATAAATACATAAATATTTTGGAATGTACAATCGGATGAGACTGACCTTTTATACCTACTTGAAATACATCTGGAAATCATAAAACCCTACAGACGGAAATTTCCCCGAAGTTTTGTTTGTTCGTGACAAATATCTACTTGCCTCTTCTTATGAAATTTCTACTGATTTTTGAGTACAGAATCATGTAAGTTAAATACATAAATATAATTGAAGTAATCATGTGCAAATTCAAATAATACAAAAGTTAATATGCTTAACGATACGAATATGTCGTTATTACTGAAATTTGTGAATAAAAGCAAATTAAAAACCTCCATAACTAGGTAATAAGCCGAGATTATATATTTATTTGCTTATTTATTAACACATATTTTTGAATCAATGAAAACTTGTATCAAGGTAATATTTAAAAGAGAATGCTCTCTTTGTCGGTACATTGTTATTGTCTATTATACTTGTCACGGTTTATTAGGGGTACATTAGGGGTTGAGCTAAAAATAGCATTGAAAATCTTTGAATATAAATATATACATATGCACAAACAGAAATTGTCTCGTCTCTATGATTCGGAAATACCAGAATAACAAAACATTGTACAAAATGAAACTTTAAAATGCAATAATTATCATGATTTATGTAGTCTGTCACTCAATTTACCTTACGGTGTAGAGTATATTATTATTTCTTATAATTTTTATTCTGCAGCAAAATTATATATTTGTAGCATTGCAATAAATACGAGTAATAAATATTATGTGTTGAAGCTTGATGCTTGGTATTTAAAATCAGATTAGTTAAAATTTAAATGAATATTGATTATATTCTATCTATTTTGATTGGATAATATTCCGATATTATCCAAACAAACAAAAAGATCAAACTGCACCTATCTTCCCATCACTCTATATTTAAAACAGATAGTTGGTTCAGATTGAGAAAATAAGTGGTCTTTGCATAATAAGAATGATGAAGAGTATAGTGTCCTATTTACAAAGTTTTGAAGCATACTGGACTGGCAGGTAATGAAGGCTGGTCCTTTTGGAAACTCCAATTCTTAGAAGTTCGCAAAAATGTGCCGAAGCAGTGAGAAAGTACGTTATCACCATAAAATTACGGTTTTGTCGGCCTTGACAACATTTCTTAAGAAAAGCTTGAAAAAGCTTGTTTTCAACCAAGCTACTTGACAGTCAAAGGCTTGGCTTGGCTTGAAAATTCAAGCTTTTTTAAATGTTAGGCTTGGTTTGGCTTGGGCTTGGTGGAACAGAAGATTGGCTTGGCTTGAAAAGTCAAGCTTTTTAGAACGGCAGGCTTGGCTTGATTTTTCAAGCTTTTTCAAGCCAAGCCAAGCCAAGCTTTCAAGCTTCAAGCCAAGCCCGTGAAACCCTAGTAACAAGTGCCTTTTGGTGAACGTAAAGCACAAGTGTGACGTAATTGTCAAAAACAAACTGACATCGCTGATATAAACATCCCGAGCGGATGTTGGGATATTTTATTCTGTTTCAATTATTTTTTGCGTGCGTGCGTGCGTTTTGTGTGCGTGTGTGTGTGTATGTGTTTGTGTTTGTATTTGTGTGTGTGTGTGTGTGTGTGTGTGTTTGTGTTTGTATTTGTGTGTGTGTGTGTGTGTTTGTATTTGTGTTTGTGCGTGCGTGCGTTTGTGTGCGTGTGTGTGTGTGTGTGTGTGTGTTTGTGTTTGTATTTGTGTGTGTGTGTGTGTGTGTGTGTGTGTGTGAGTGTGACGATTTTTTCTCCGTCGATAACTCCAAAACTGCAATTCTAAAAATTATAATTCTTTCGTATTCCTCTTCGTTACATCCATATGGATGATTAGATTTTGGTTATAATTGGTCGACCGAAAGTACTCTCATTTGAAGATTTTAACATTTTTTCTTGAAAAAACGCTGTTAAATATCATTTTTTCGCATTTAATGTTATTATAAATATTAAAGAATATTTTTTCCCTACACGATTAAATTACATTTTATACTTCATATTCAATGGATATTGAGTTAAAAAATTATAAATTAAATTAAATGTCAAGTGCGATTGACATAATATGTTTGTGTTATATCTTACCTCGTACTGAACTGAACTGAACTGAACTACTAAAAAGAACAGTATATTTTTTTTAAAATAAGAAGTAGAAGATAAAAACATATATAGCATTATATTTATAATATAATAATATGCTGAATTTGCTTGTGGTTGTAGTCTGTTGTATATGTGATTTGATTTTGACATATTAAATTCTTTTTCCTTTGAGTATTTAAATATGGATGTATTTATTATGTAATGAAACATGATATAACGTTTCAAACTAATTAATTTCTTCTATTCATGTCATTTTAATAGCAAATACAAAAAATCTGATGTGGCCAGCACATTACCTTCCGTCAGTTCTATGTATTTTGTACAAATTTCATACGGAAAGTTCCTTGCAAAATTAAATATTATATTTCTTGTACATTACCTTCCGGCAGTTGCATGTATTTTATGCAAATTTCATACAGAAAATTATTATTTTGTGACGTTTTCTATATACAGTATAATGTATCTGCAGAAATAAAAGATTTATTATTATTATTATTATTATTATTATTATTTCTTGTACATTACCTTAAAGCAGTTGTATGTATTTTATACAAATTCCATACAGAGAGCAAAAGATCCTATATTTCCAATAAAATTATAAGACAAACACACTGTCAATTTCACTTGACGCTTGACACTGACATCTTTCATTCAGAATTTTCTTAATATAGTAGCTGTTTCCATAGCAATGGCTACTTTATGAATTTTAATTTCTTTTTAATTTTTTAACTCTATATCCATTTAATATTAAGTATAAAATGCAGTCAAATCGTATAGAGAATAAAATATGCTTTAATATTTATAATAACATCAAATATGAAAAAAATATATTTAACATAGTTTTTTCAAGAAAAACTGTTAAAATCTTCAAATGATGGTACTTCCGGTTGACCAATTGTAACCAAAATCTAATCAGCTCTTCATATGAATGTAACGAAGAAGTATACGAAAAAATTATAATTTTTGTAACTGTAGTATTAGAGTTATCGCAGACGAAAATTTTGTCACACACACACACACACACACACACACACACACACACACACACACACACACACATACACACATCCACACACACACACACACATACAGACATCATCGTAAAAATAGTAAATTCGTATTCTAGGGACCCTAAAACGTGCTTATTGATTAAAAACTCACCACCGAATTTTTTGACCAAAGACAATACCTTCCTTACCTAAAGGTGACGGAAGGTAAAAAGACAAAATACGTAGCAGTCAGTCATATTGACGTGACATTGACATTCGGGATCAGTTCAGGAACTATATGATCCTGTTTTAAAGGTGGTGCTTCGCGGGGGCGGGAACGAAGAAAATGGGTAGTACAAGATCATTTATCTCCTTTTAAAAAGAACGATTTAGGGTAGATGTGTGCTGCTCGGAGTTGATCTTCTTGATAAAAAGAAAGCGGCTATGGAATCTATTTTAAGAAACTTTCTGCATGGAATTTGTACAAAATACATAGAACTGAGGGAAGGTAATGTACTGGAAATATGGTCTTTCGGAAGAAACTGTCTGTATGGAATTATTATAAAATATATACATTTGCAGAGTTGTAAAAACCCAATGTCATATTGCATATTAAGCCACTACAACAAATTTAGAATTAATACTAATACATAGATATTGAGAGGAATAAAAATTTAATATCAACAAAATGACAAAGCACTGTAATACATATTATGTATTTTCGGAAATTAATTTTAGTCCAACTAACTGTTGTAGTAAAATTAACGGTAACCCAATTAACCAATATTGGCTTCACAATGATCGACTCTGTAACTACTGCATCAATTCTCTCTAACAATGTTCCATAAATACAGCCCCAAGTTCTGAACTAATAGCTCACAGCAATAATCAGTTGAGAGCACACGGCATTCTACAGGTTGCAAGCAAATTAATTGAAAAGTTTCATTCAATTCACAACAAATACAAATAAAATTCATACTAGGATACAAACTTTCATACTTCCTTGAAGCACAAATAAAACATGGAGAACGTAATCAAATTTTAAAGTTTGTAATGTATCGATAGAATTAATCATCATTACCTATGTGTAGCAAAGTTTTCCAAATTGTCAAAAAAAAAACGATTGTAGTTGTTCTAGAGAAATAAAGTTAAAGAACTTGAGCGATGGTCGACTGTAGAACACACAGACACACACACACACGCACACACACACGCACGCATGCACGCACGCGCACGCACACACACACACACACACACACACACACACACACACACACACACACACACACACACACACACACACACACACACACACACACACATACATACAAAAATAGAATTCTACAGATTCTAAAACGTGCTTATTCATTAAAACCTCACCATCGAATATTTTGACCGAAACCAATATCTTCCTTACCTAAAGGTATGACAAAAGGTAAAAATGTATATACCTACCCCTTCTTTTTTTCTTTTATTAAATTTTTTGTTCAAATTCAATTTATTAGTATTTCTGTACTAATTTTAAGGATTCATTTAATATACAAGTAGATATAAAGATTCAAAATACCTCTCACTGTCTCCTCAATATGTATTCAGTATTTAATTTCAATATATACTCAAGAATTGGGTTGAAATTGAATAAAGATGAGCATAGGCCAGACGACTAAAAAAAATTAATTTCATGTAAACCTTTTATGTTCTGTGTGGGTTTTGAAATATTGTTTTTAAATTTAAAATAAACAAGAAACAAAATTGTAATAACAATTTCAATTATTTTTTGCTGAAAATGTAAAGGATAACATAGCTTTTTGAAGCGTTTAATTTTTAATAATTTTTCTATATTTCAGCAGATTACAATTTTTTATGATTGTACATAACCAGTATCGCAATATCGCTACTGAGACAAAAGGTCATAAATCGATTTCTTCTTTTGAATTAAATTTAAAGTCCCAACATCAACATCCATAATTTTGTCTGAGAACAAGGCTATAAGTCTACCTTTTAAGTTTATCGGCATGCATAAATACGATTGATTATTGTGTACAACCTTCAATTGAAACATCTTTGTCTAAAATTAATAGATTACAGCAAAATGAAAAAAATCTGATGTGGCCAGCACATTACCTTCCGTCAGTTCTATATATTTTGTACAAATTCCACAAAAGTTTTTTTGCAAATGATTCGATATTTCTAGTACATTACCTTCAGTCAGTTCTATGTATTTTGTACAAATTCCATACAGAAAGTTTCTTGTAAGATTCTATATATTTCCAGTGAAATTATAACTCAAACATATTATGTGAGTTGCACTTTGACACTGACATTTGTCAATCAGAATTTTCTTAATGTAGTAAATGTTTCCATGTACATAGCACAACTGGCTGCTTTGTGAAATTTAATTTCTTTATAATTTTTACCTTCCATCACCTTTAGGTAAGAAAGGTATTGCCTTTGGTCAAAAAATTCGGTGGTGAGTTTTTGATGAATAAGCATGTTTTAGGGTCCCTAGAATATGATTTTACTATTTTTACTGTGATGTATGTATGTGTGTGTGTCTGTGTGACAAAATTTTCTAATGCGATAACTCTAATACTACAATTCAAAAGATTAATTCTTTCGTAATCCTCTTCGTTACATCCATGTGAAGAGCTGATTAGATTTTGGTTATAATTGGTCAACCGGAAGTACCCTCATTTGAAGATTTTAACAATTTTTCTTGAAAAAACGATATTAAATATCATTTTTTCACATTTAATGTAATTATAAATATTAAAGAATATTTTATTCTCTATACGATTTAAATGCATTTTATACTTCATATTAAATGGATATAGAGTTAAAAAATCTGATGTGGCCAGCACATTACCTTCCGTCAGTTACATGAGGTATTTACGAAAATTCTACCGATGAACTATTACCAGTAAACAGCTTTTTATCAGGTTACAGTTACCTGAATCGATCTTAATTACTTTATATTTAGATTAGTTTTCAAACTTATTTTAATTGAAATATAACATAGGTGGTACATAAAAATAAAAATTAATGATAGTATCATAAGATACTATCAGACGACCGGAGCCAGCAATTTCAATATTAATTTATAAACGTCAAAAATCAACAGAATATCGTAATTTAACATAGCCAAGTTTTGGAATTGGCAAGAAAATTGTATTTCCTGCTTATAGTTTCATAATATGATAGATTTTGACTACTATTTCTTGTCTAAAATACTCAAATGAGCGATTTTGAAGAAGGAGAAGATTTTTGATTTGATTCACGCGGAACGTTGGTTAAAAATTTCACCTGTTTTAATAAATTTTATGAAACTAAAAAATAGTATAGATTGTATTTAAATTCACAAAGTTGATGTTCCATAATTACAATTTTCACACAATTCAATAATCAATATGTGTATCTGCAAAAATAACCGAGAGAAAGAGTGTATTCACCTTTTTGTAAAAAATATGGAGTACCTCGAAAAAGAAAAGAGATATCGACCTGCGGTTTTAAAATCTTAAATCTACACCCTTCAAACTAATTAAATACAAATTTTCAGAATTTTTAATTTTTTAAAAATTTCGACCCTTTTTTAAACCTCACCACCCTCATACCCAAAAATCGGTGCGCGGTACACCTTCAACGACCTCACCAGTAAATTCCTCGTACCAAAAAACATAAGTATACCAATTTTCATCAAAATATTCCAACGGATACATTTATTATTAAACATTCTTTAAAATCGTTAAAAACTGAAAAAATCGCAAGGGGTACACCTTAGATTTTTTCCGATTTTTGGCCATTTTCAGACTTTTCCTTCTGGAGATTGCAATAGTTGTTCAAAAATTATGAAAATTGGTATGCTTATGTAATTTTGCTCGTAGAAACTAATGGTGATATCGCCAGCGGTGTAAAATAGACCATTTTTGGGATATGACCCAAAAATGGGCATTTTTGAGCAAAGTTTTGAGGACGAATATCTCGGACACGAAAGGAGATATCGACCTGTGGTTTTAAAATCTTAAATCTACACTCTTCAAACTAATTAAATACAAATTTTCAGAATTTTTATTTTTTAAAAAATTTCGACCCTTTTGAAATTCTACCGATGAACTGTTACCAGTAAACAGCTTTTTATCGAGTTATAG
>OY720448.1:74119582-74187082 GCA_963082715.1 Harpalus rubripes | reverse complement strand
TTAATAATGAATATTAATAAAGAAATAAAATGATATAATTGAAATACTTCGGAAATAATAAGATTTTTGTTATAGCAGCTCGTCACTCATATGAATTCCATACATACTATTTTGATTGGCGACTCAAAGACGGCCTATAAATATATAACGAATACCCAGTTAGGGGGGAGGAGTCTACTACCAATGGAAGTAGAGAAATTCAAATAGCGAAGACGTGGCTATCAGTCCAGTACTGCAATTCTCAAATAGTTTTTATTTGAATATAAATGTTTTGCATTAAACTAAATAATTTAAATACATTTCTAATTATAAATCGTGTAGACTTGTACAGTATAATAATATTCATTTATTTTTTATAAATATAATTTAGAAATAGTATATATTTCAAGAACATTTAGGTCCACGAAGAAAACAGTTTGATATAAAAACTTATATTCGTGACGTCACATCTATATTTTCAAATGTCGGGGGACTATAACTCGCTTATTAATAGGATTTTCACGACAGTCTTAGTTTTACTTGTACGTTCAGATGAAATTATATTTAAAAAATCTGATGTGGACACCACACGACTTCCTTGTACGCAAGACTAATATGAAGTATAGACTCAATTATAAAATTGCACGTATTTGACGTAATTTGACATTAACATCTATTTTTTATTTTTTTGTTATTTTTTGTCCGAACCCATAGCAAGCTTCATTACAAAAACCAAAAAGTATATGTTTTAAATTTACAGATCTCGCTTATACAAAGGGCTAATTTAATAATACTTGATGTGCTAGACGCAGAATTAAATTCTCTAAAACTTTTATTTGAAGCATTTATTTCTAAAATCAAAATGAAACCATTTTATTGAAGAAAAACTGTTAACAACTAGGTAATATGTCACTTCCGGTAAGCCTGTTTTAACCAAAATCTACTATGTTATTTCAATTGACATAAAAGTCTTATATACCAAATTTGAAAAGTTTTAGATTATATTTTAAAATAGTTTTTCATTAAAATCTATTATAGGCTTCAAATAAAGTACCATTTCTGGAAATGGGAAAAGGGAGGTGCACAACTAGATGTTATAGCAGTCCTAAATACAAAATTTCAACTTTCTACGGCTTACCGTTTTTGAGTTATGCGAGATACCTACGCACGTACATACAGACGTCGCGACGAAATTAGTCAAAATGGATTCAGGGATGGTCAAAATGGATATTTCCGTTGAAATCTGAAAACCGAAATTTTTCGCGATTACAATACTTCCTTTACTTCATACAAGGAAGTAAAAATGATGGAATCCCCTATTCATAAAATAAGGTAGTAATTTAGTGATATTTAGATATACAATGTATATATGAGAGTAGTTCGTAAAGTATATATTGACGAAAAAGATAACCTTGTTACTTCTCTAATACTGCCATTTAGGTAGGGTGACCAGACGTCCGGATAAAGCCGGACTTGTCCGGCTTTTTAATAGAAATGTGAATGTCCGGCCGGCTTTTATTTACGTCCGGCTTTTTCACGAAATAATGAAATAATCGTTTTTACCTCACAGTACTAGAACACAACTTTTTTCCGCACTCGCACGTGCTGAATTCGTCGCACACATTCATTTTTGTTAATTAAAATTGATCTTAGATAAGTAAAAAATATCGTATCATATTTAAAATATAAATGGAATAATATTTAAGATCAATTTCAAATTTTAAATCTATATAGAATATATAGAAATAATTGTTGTTACGTTCAAATAAATGTTAATTTTTATTTCTTTTTAAGTGTTTAATAAAATATATGTCTGTTTTTTGCTATTATTATTTTGTCATCCTTTTCTACTAAAAATCATCCTTTTTTGTCTGTTGTGTCCTCCTTTCGTGATCTAAGATCTGGTCACCCTAATTTAGGTAGGCGCTGACTACTTATGTTTATCCACAAAATTACTTCTGTTTGAGAAACGCTTTCGAAATGTAGAAATATAAATGAACAAAACATTTAAAATAAACGTTTATTTAATGTGTACAAATAGTTAATTTTGTGATACAGTTTATCCAATTTAAATAATTGTAAATAATTTGCAAAATAATGCCGGAATGTTCATTATTTTATTTGCGTAAAAAGTTCTAATTCATTAGTTTAACAAGAGTAAAATTATATTAACAATTAGCGCGAAATTCAGTTTGGATTTAAAAATGCATGAAACGTGTACAGACTACTAATGAAGTAGATTACTTCCAGCTAGAAAATTTTTGAATATATAGAGTGGTGACTCGAACAACGGAACATCGGGATTTAACGTGTAAAATCATATATTCGTAATTTCCCGCTCCTTTAGTTATTTTAGGTAAAATAGCTTCAAATAAAAGATGTAGAGTATAAAATTCTACATTTGAATCGATAATCAAAATTAATTATGCATGCTTTGTAACGGTATAAATTAGCTATGAAAATGTCGAAAATCACTTGCAAAAAGCAATAGCCATGGAATTGAGACAAAAATTAGTAAATGTTTAACAGTTTCTCTGTCAAGTTAGGTTAGTTCATTTTTAATATTATTTGTTTAAATGAACATTTATCAACTTAAATTTATATATATATATATATATATATATATATATATATATATATATATATATATATATATATACATTTTTGTTTAAGTCGTATTTCCAGTTTATGTAAATACACATTTAATCGCCTGTACCTATTATTATTATTATTATTATTATTATTATTATTATTATTATTATTATTATTATTATCAATTTTCTTATTAATATTATTTTATTCATTATATGTATATGTATTTATTATTTTGCATTTATTTGCATTATTATTGTATTTTACCCTGTAATTGTATTATTATTATTATTATTATTATTATTATTATTATATATATATATATATATATATATATATATATATATATATATATATATATATATATATATACCGGGTGTCTTAGGCCGACCGACACATGGGCGATTAACATGTAAAATTAGTTAATTGTGAATAGTATCTCCCCAGTGCAAGATATTAAGATGAAATTTTGCATGCTTATCCGGGGATACTATTTCTATGGATTTCAATTCAAATCAGTCAATTTACAAGTGTAATATTAGAATAAATTAAGAAAAATTGTAGAAGTACCATGAATGTTATTCATATCTTGAAAATAATAGTATCTAAGCAACAGCTCTGATAGAGTAGGGGTAACGTGCGCGCTTCACAATTTAGAGAGTCGGGTTCGAAACCAACCGACAGCAATATTTATTTTTTAATTTTTCTTTTCAAAATAATTTTTATTATTAGTATGTTTTTAATCTTTTATTAATATTTAATTTAATAAAGTGGATAC
This sequence comes from Harpalus rubripes, assembly GCA_963082715.1. NCBI lineage: Eukaryota > Metazoa > Arthropoda > Insecta > Coleoptera > Carabidae > Harpalus > Harpalus rubripes. Next base: position 74,183,733 of record OY720448.1, on the reverse strand, counting down.
ATTGTACGTAACAAGATTTATTTATTTAAAAAATATTAAATCGTACCTACTAATTACAACATTAAAATTTAAAAATTATAATAAATATTCAAAATGGCCGCCGTTTTGCGCTAAGCAAAATCCGAGACGATCGTAACATTGCTGTCTCACGTTGCTTAGCTGTCGATTAGAAACAAGCCTACATTCATTCCTTATTGCCGCTTTCAGGTCTAATAATAAACCAATAAAGCAAATAATAAAATATTTTTTAAATAAATAAATCTTGTTACGTACAATATATCCACTTCATTAAATTAAATATTAATAAAAGATTAAAAACATATTAATAATAAAAATTATTTTGAAAAGAAAAAATTAAAAAATAAATATTGCTGTCGGTTGGTTTCGAACCCGACTCTCTAAATTGTGAAGCGCGCACGTTACCCCTACTCTATCAGAGCTGTTGCTTAGATACTATTATTTTCAAGATATGAATAACATTCATGGTACTTCTACAATTTTTCTTAATTTATTCTAATATTACACTTGTAAATTGACTGATTTGAATTGAAATCCATAGAAATAGTATCCCCGGATAATATCTTGCACTGGGGAGATACTATTCACAATTAACTAATTTTACATGTTAATCGCCCATGTGTCGGTCGGCCTAAGACACCCGGTATATATATATATATATATATATATATATATATATATATATATATATATATATATATATATATATATATATATATGACTTCTAAGTACTACATTTTAATAGATATTGTTCTTTAAGGCCGCCGCGCAATTGAGCGACGCGAAGCGAAGAGAAGTTTTTTAATTCCATGTATTCTTATGTGAATAGTCGGCTCGTTGCTCTGCTCTTCGCTGCTCCAAAGTGCGCGTATACACATAATAATACATTGAATGAAAAAACTTCTATTAGCTATGAACAGCGTACTGTATGTGCTATAGCTACTAGATATGTAAATTACAGCTGACTCCTCCGCCATTTTGGTACCACTTCAAACATTCAATATCATCATTGTTACAATATTATTAATCATAGAAATAATCCACATATATATATATATATATATATATATATATATATATATATATATATATATATATATATATATATACAGGCTGGTGGCGGTTAGGGGTGAACATAGCGATTTAACATGGGATTTTAGTTTTTTGCAATTTCCTGCTCTCCTGTTCATTTTACGGAAAAAATTGTAGAGTACAAAATTGTTCAGAATTGCATACAAAAATGTATTTACATTTATTATTATGTTTTTGGTTTCTTCACAATTTTAAAAAGAAATTTCAAAATTTCTGTTAATTTGTAGCAATAGCCATGACTTACAACTCAAATGTTTAAACATAATAATGTCATTCAATTTCTGTCAAATTTTCTCTAATAAAAAGTTAATTTAATAATGAATGTTTATTCGAATAAGGAACGAGTTTTCATTATAAAAAATTATTATGGTGGAAATAGTTTTAGAAGAATAGGTACGTGATTTGTTTTCCATAAAGTACGAAAATACATCAATTCCTATTATAGCAACAATTTCTAAACTTGTTAAAAACATTGAGAACACACGAGAACACAGCTAGTGTAGCTGTGAACGAAGGTAATGAAGGAAATAATAATAATAGAAGACGTTCTAACGAAGTGAATGAAGAAATGGTATTGGCTATGATAAATCAAAATTCTACGTAGTTGATACATTTGGAATTGGTTTATTATTAAATGGTATAGGTACCTAATAAAAAATGCGTATTAAAATTAAAAGTTGTTTGTTTTTAATTAATTTTTAAGTTAGATTAACGCATGGTTGACGTTTATAAATAATTTTTGACAACCAGAAAAAAATAAATTCCATGGCCATTGCTACAAAATAACAGAAATTTTGAAATTTCTTTTTAAAATTGTGAAGAAACCGGAAACATAATAATAATTGTAAATACATTTTAGTATGCAATTTTTAATTCTGAACAATTTTGTACTCTACAGTTTTTGCCGTAAAAAGAACAGGAGAGCAGGAAATTGCAAAAAACTAAAATCCCATGTTAAATCCCTATGTTCACCCCTAACCGCCACCACCCTGTATATATATATATATATATATATATATATATATATATATATATATATATATATATATACAGGGTGTTAATTAAAAAGCGGGCCAAAAGCGTGTAACATGGGGAATCAATTTTTTCTTGTGCAAAAGTTCCTAATTAATTTTGGACAAAAGTGTTTCAAATAAAAGTTGTAGATAATTAAATTATACACCAGCATCACTAAACAGATTTTATTATACATGTTTAGTAACCTGTAAAATCAAAATTTAAATTCTATAAATATTGCTCATTTGTAGTTATAGCCATGGAATTTAAACAATATTACAAAGAAATGCATATCGTTTGAACTGTCAGAAATTCGATTTTCAAACAAAAATTACTGATAAGTATATATTCTATCGCAAGTCCTTAAAAATATCTTGTTTTTATAATCTACTTCAAAATTATTACTTAGATTTTATTTATTTTTATTTATATACTATCCCCCTTGCTCCTGAAGATGCCCCATACGACTGCGGGCGAAACGTTGAGCTCTGACTCAAAATATGACACAGTCCATTCCCGGAAAACGAATATTTCTCAACATTAAGTTTTATTTAATTAATATCTCGTGAAATATGAAAGTTGCATTTATAGGATGCCTTTTTAATTTCTAAACAACTTATATTCATACCTTTTTGCGCTAAAATGAATAGGTAAAAAGATATAGCAGTATTAAAAAAATAACATTGAAATCGCTATACGCCAATTTCATATGTTAAGAGTGAGGAATATATGTTGTACCTACCTATGATGTCAGGTTAGTAAGAATGTTGTTGAACGAGAGAGTGATTATTTTTTGGTTGAAGGTATTTTTATTCTTTCGGGTTTGTGCTAACCAACTAAGTGGGAAATGTCAGAAAAACCGTTAGATATTTGTTAATTATTTTGTCTCAATTCTATGGCTATCGCTATGTTTTAAGTGATTTTCTACATTTTCATAGCTAATTTCTGCTGTTACAAAGCATGCAAAATTAATTTTGTTTATTAACTTTGATGTAAAATTTTATGCTCTACAACTTTTATTTGAATTTAAATAATTATAGAAGCAGGAAATTACGAAAATCTGATTTGTTAAATCCCTATGTCCCCGTGTTTCACCACCCTGTATATGTAATTTTAAGAGAAAATTATTTTTACAATTCAATATTGCGATTCCATTTCAACGTGTAAACAAAAACAGACGGTAAAGAGGAAAATATCCCATCGTGATGTAATGAAAAAGCAAAGCGACGATTTGAATTGTTTACATGTGCCTACTGCCTGCTACAACACCCATTCGCCTCAATGAGATGGTTTCAGATTTTAAAAAAATATTTTAAATGAAATGTTATGCAATATTTCTTAACAATTGACCATTCAAACTGTTTTACATGTATTTATTTATGATTTTATCTCATACGATATTATTCACAATTGTTTTATTAGGCGTGCAAGTACTTTCAGTATTTCAAGTACAATGAAAAGTACTTGAAGTATTTTTAAATACTTGAAGTATTTTATATCCAGTAAAAAAATTGGGGTGACAAGCCGTAGGGCAAGAGTAGTAAATTATTTTTCATCTTTATGTACATTAATTTAAATAGTTTCTGTTCTGTTCCGTTATTTATCATCTTTATGTACATTAATTTAAATAGTTTTTGCTTCAAATTTTAACTGAATATTAAGGAGGCCATATACTTTTATATCCAGTAAAAAAAATTGGGGTGATAAGCCGTAGGGCAAGAGTAGTAAATTATTTTTCATCTTTTTTAAATATACTATTATTCACGAAAGATGACTATTAAAGGTCATTTGTTCGAAGAAAGAATACACATCACTTTACAGCAGTAGATTAACAACATTTTGTATTAGAAAGAGAAAGATTATTTTTTGACCTATGTCTATTTAATTTATGTGGCGTGACAGATATACGTAAATAGTGGCATTACTTTCTAACACGCTATATATAATAATGACGTATGTCGCAGAATTACAGATACCTAATTATCTACTACACTGTCCTCTGTGCTAATATTTACACAGTGGCGTTGTTGTTTAAATCAAATTATTATTCCTTGGTTTATAGTTGTCTATGTTTGTGCATTTTGCAAAAACATAAGTGAAGAACATACATCTTTCAGAAAGGCATTATTTAGAAAGAAACATAATTTTCAATTAAATTACTCTTATTTTTTCAGTTAAAATGTGTCCATAAATATTCAGGTTGCACGCCTATGCATATGAAATGCAGTGAAGTTATCTGCAAGTAATATTATATCAGACGAGCCTTGAATAGTCATCTTTCGTGAATAATAGTTTAGTTTCTGTTCTGTTCCGTTATTTTTCATCTTTATGTACATTAATTTAAATAGTTTCTGTTTCAAATTTTAACTGCATATTAAGGAGGCCATATACTTTCATATTCAGTAAAAAAAATTGGGGTGACAAGCCGTAGGACAAGAGTAGTAAATTATTTTCCATCTCTATGTACATTAATTTAAATAGTTTCTGTTCTGTTCCGTTATTTTTCATCTTTATGTACATTAATTTAAATAGTTTCTGTTTCAAATTTTAACTGAATATTAAGGAGGCCATATACTTTTATATCAATTAAAAAAATTGGGGTGACAAGCCGTAGGGCAAGAGTAGTACATTATTTTTCATCATTATGTACATTAATTTAAATGGTTTCTGTTCTGTTCTGTTATTTTTCATCTTCAACGGCCGCGAAATTAATTTCGTGGCCGTTGTCATGGTATCGGCCGCGAAAAAAAAATATTGTGTACACCTTGTCCGCGAAATCCTTTAGCGCCCTCGATAATATCTCGAAATTATCTTGCCTCGGCCGCAAGCGGCCTCAGCGACAATTTTTCTCTCGGTTCGCTAAAGAGTGATTTTGCGGCCTCGATATATAAATAACTATTAAATACCGGTGTAAACGTACCTGACTAATAAATTTTAGTATACACTTGGTCTGCCTATTGAAATAATACGCGCACGGTGTAAACATAAGCATATACCATTACTTCCACGAAACCATTTAGTTTCACTACAGGTCTATTCTACTAAAAATATGTATAACGATATCGTTACTATACGACTGTCGCTAAGCATTTGGTTGAACGACTTTAATAACGACAAATGCCAAAAAGGTATTCTACTAATCATATCGTTATCGAGTTATCGTTATGATGAGTTTAACGATAATATCTAACTTCATGTTGATTTTGACAGAATAAATTTATATTTGTTTTTCAATTCAAATTTGACATTGATTCAAATTGGAAATTTTCATCGTACATAAAATTATTTACACGCTCCATATCTACTTGCGCCGTACGAAAACAATAATATTGCAGATTTCTATTACTGATTGATTTAATACCACATATGAATCCTTTTCTACTGATATCCTCCTTGCTACTGATTTCTGATAGCTACCATGAGCAAAAAAATGCAAAGCTGCCATCATCTGAATTGAAAACAAAATATTGATGTGCATTCATATGTAATGTAATACGCATAAATAATAATTTATAAATAATCTAGAAATTTTTGGCAAACCATCAATTCGAGTTCCTCATATATGGTGATATTTGCGTAAATAAATCTCTTCATTCTTCTTTACTCATAAAAAAAATCTAAAATTTTCCTCCGGTATAGTAAAAGGACGATTATACAAAATGTCATATTAAAAAATGTAATATAATAAAATAATAATAATAATAATAACTTGCTCAGCTACAATTAATAAAATATCTTCTTCGGCCATTTTTACTTTTTTTTTCAAAATATATCTAACTTTACGACTTCAACGAGGCATGTGAACTTGTCGTTCATAAACGACATAAAATAACGATAAGTAACGATAAATAAATTAGTAGAATAGGGTTTTGGTAAAAATCGTTATTATAACTACATGTCGCCTGGTAACGACTCGTAACGATACATATTTTTTTAGTAGAATAGGCCTGTTAGTTAGGCATAAACCATGACAACGGCTTGGAAAATGGAATAAAAACTCCTGTAATAACTCTTACAGCGGCCATACGTGCACCTAATACCTATATTTGAAATATGAAACAAATTTCATAAGGCTATTAACTTGACAGCACGATGGCATAAATAGAATTATATATCGATCTATTTCGAAATCTGATTAATCGAACCACAATCAACCATAGATTAAAGCTGATCATGAGCGATGAAAGCTATTCGATGTTTTAACTTTTAACTCTAATTAATAAGTACTCCCATAAGTAGCTAGAGATTACATTCTGCTTCAGGCCAAATTGTCAAAACCACAGCGAATTATTTTAAAGCATTTCTGTTCACTGTTTTTAACTTTTTAAATCTCTTTTGTCATTATTGTTGCCACTTGCCACCTTTGTTATTTCAGTCCGAAGATCTAACGCTATAGGGAGTAATTTGTAATACTATTCACTAGGAAAATAAATTCTGCGATGCAGTCATGTACTGTACTGTTGCCCTTAAGTATGAAGCCAACAGTGCAGTAACACGTGTCTTATTTTTGTATAACATTTACTTTATCTTTGAGTACAATTTATTTACCACCCGCTACCCTTGGTAAGGGAGGCATAGGGATAGTGCTAAAAATCGCATATCGAGATTTTGATAAATCACCACGTTTTAAGGAACCTAGAATCATATTTTCACGATGACGTCTGTGTGTATGTGTGTGCGTGTGTGTGTGTGTGTGCGTGTGTGTATGTGTGTGTGTATGTGTGTGTGTGTGTGTGTGTGTATGTGTGTGTGAATCCTTTACTCTACTCAAATATTATAATTCAGAAAATTTTGAATTTTTATATTACTACCTTATTCTAATATGGAAAAAGATCATTAGATTTTGGTGTATATCAAATAACCGGAAGTGGCACTTTATTTGAAGCTCAAAATAGATTTTCTTCGAAAAATACCTTTAAATGTTACTTTTTGAAGATTTGTGTTATTATAAAAATTAAAGATTATTAAATTTTCTACAGATTTGTATAAATACTTTTTCTTTTTTTTGATAAATTTATAAAATATTTATAATTATAATTCCGGAGCCTACGCTTTAAACAAGCAAGACTCCTTGGTTACACAGTTCATATCTCAAATGTATGTAACTGACAGATAAATGTCACTGTCAAAGAACTAATCATTTCAAATTAATAATAGTAATGTTTTAAAAAGAAAATAGGAAACAGAATCATAGTTATATAGAATGGATCTTAATACAATAACTAAATATGTAAGTATGTATATTTAAATTAATAAAATTTAAATAGCGGTCGGTTTGGTGTTGGCCACATCAGATCGTTACCTTCCGTCATCTTAGGTAACGAAGGTATTGTCTCTGGTCAAAAAATTCGATGAATTTTTAATGAATAAACACGTTTTAGGGTCCCTAGAATACGATTTTACTATTTTTACGATGATGTCTGTATGTATGGATGGATGTATGTATGTATGTACATATGTATGTGTGTGTGACGATTTCTTCGCATAACTCAAATACCACCTTTTCAAAAATTATAATTTTTGCGTATTCCTTTTCTTTAGATCTATATGAAGAGCTGATTAGATTTTGGTTATAATAGATCCACCGGAAGTACCCTAATTTGAAGATTTTAACACTTTTTCTTGAAAAAATGCTATTAAATATATACATACATATACATTTTTATATTTAAAATCTCTAAATTTTAAAAGAAAGAAAAAGATGCGAGCGTATGGTGGCTACTCCAGTAGCTGTGATTCCCGCATTACAGGGTAAGATTTGCAATTGATTTCACAAAGGAATTTAACGAGCTATTCCCGGTATTCGCTGCTGCCGCAGCCGATCTGCTGACATCCGATATACGACACGGTTGACAACCAGAAGAAGCGATGTGGATGTAATTCCAAATTCAAATACTCGTACATATAGAAGGACGCACCATACCACATGCTACGCATTTTATTTAATCATCTTGGAATTCTAGTGAGCTCTAAGCTTGTTTCTTTAAAATTGTATAAAGGATGATTACAACAATCGATTATTCATCTATATCCTACATTTCTTATGTAGAACTTTGGCCAGAAGTATTAAATACGATGATCACATTGGAATTAATGAGAAAACAAAATTTGCACTATCATTTTAAACTTGAATGTCTTCAACAGTTATTTATTTGTCATTTGAAATTAAGTTGCAAAAGTCTAGTTAATAGACCTTTTGAATTTAACGGCTACTATCTCTTTCTATCGCTGCATATAGTAAGTAAAATGGCGTCAACAATTGCCAGTTGAGCTGTCAAACGAAATAAAAATATTGCAGTCATTAAAATACCTGTATTCTTATTATTATTATTATTATTATTATTATTATTATTATTATTATTATTATTATTATTATTATTATTATTATTATTATTATTATTATTATTATTATTATTATTATTATTATTATTATTATTATTATTATTATTATTATTATTATTATTATTATTATTATTATTATTATTATTATTATTATTATTATTATTATTATTATTATTATTATTATTATTATTATTATTATTATTATTATTATTATTATTATTATTATTATTATTATTATTATTATTATTATTATTATTATTATTATTATTATTATTATTATTATTATTATTATTATTATTATTATTATTATTATTATTATTATTATTATTATTATTATTATTATTATTATTATTATTATTATTATTATTATTATTATTATTATTATTATTATTATTATTATTATTATTATTATTATTATTATTATTATTATTATTATTATTATTATTATTATTATTATTATTATTATTATTATTATTATTATTATTATTATTATTATTATTATTATTATTATTATTATTATTATCATTATTTACATGGTTAGACAATTTAGCTTCAATAAAAGCTTTTGTAACTTCTTATAAAAAGTTTTTTAAAGCTGTCAAAGAGTTTTCACACATTTTACGATTAATATTTTTTTTTAGAGACAAACGCCATAGATCTTAATTATATGAATTCACTAAATCTTTTGAGTCTATCTAGAGTCGATTGGTATCGGTCCCAGAGAAAAATAAAGACAAAATTGGTTTTGCATCTAACAAAACTAGTTGTCTCCAATATTTCAGTCCCTAATTCATCCCAGTTAAAACCACAGTTAATAAAATTCTTGTCGCCTCTGAAAAGTAAAGGAGGTTATATTAAGCGTCGATGGTTGCCAGCGGATTTCCAGTGTAGTGTTTTTTCTTACGACAAAATCATACTTAAATAGCAGCATATATTTAATGATAAAGTGTAGGTACTTTCAATTACAAAAAAATTAACAGATGTTCGTATTGACAGTTTAGAGATCACAATTTTGTGATAAATTAGATATTTTAAAGGTAAATTCAATTATTTACTAACTTATCACATTTTCTGGTGATCGTATATGAATAAACATTATGATCGTATTGAAATAATTTGGTGTCCAGAATTTAGTGTTTCATCTCTTTATTATAGTTAGATACTTATAAAACTGCAAATACACGGAAGACGGTACGATGGGTGCGAACTTATCTCTTGTAGTTAAACTGTTATGTAAATACGTAGTGCGCAAGCACTTATTTTTATAGCGCCTCGCGTGCATCACTAATTCTGATATCATCTACTTGTATTTCTCCCAACAATGACAGGTCAAATAGTATTTCTGCTTTTAACTGGTGTTATGTAAATTGTGAAATATATATATAATCAGTTAATTTTGATCACTCTGTATATATTTTATAGATAAATTTATAAAATTATCTATAATTTTAATGTCGGAGCGTCCGAGCCTACGCTTCAAAAAATTCCATGTATAAATTGGCTATAACTGAGAAGAACCCATCAGCAAACCATCTTCTTGTACAAAATATCTATCTTTTTCTTGGAAATATGAGTTCTGTAGGCAGCACTGCAAAAGTTCCATAATACCAAGAGGCAAGTTTTGATGATTTCTAAAAATTTCTCGTACATAAACTTACAACATCAAAGGTGACAAAATGATTTTGTGGTTGTAATTGTATTTAGCTCAAAAGTTCTACAAATTGTTTTGAATTCTTCACATATGATGTTCTTTTTCCTTGAAGTGGCTGAATGATTGGTAATAGAAATAGTGATAGTTTGTAAGTAGGAGAATTTATGGAACTTTTGACGGGTTTCTGAGATGCTTAAATCTTTCTTATGGATTTTTGGAAGCTCCCAGTACAGGTGTGGAAGCTTGCTAAAATATGGAGTGAGATCTGTTCTTGTTCTAAACGGAATATAATTCTTTATATTTCTTAAGAGCACGGTACACTTTGTTTTCTATAGACGTAGTAGAATGTTTTTCAAGTTTTTTATAATTTCCTTGATTCAAAAGCTCTTCTATTTTCTGATCATATAAATTGGTATCCAATATTACTGTGACACTTCGATTATTTGCGGGTAGAATCTTGGTCGTGTTATCTTTCAATGCTTTATTTTCTTCGTTTTCAAGATTAGGTTTGATCAGATAATTTTTTTGCTTCAGAATTTTCCTCACTCTCTATTTATTAATCATTTAATATTGTCTACAACTTTTAAACGAAACTAAATGTTTTTTTTAACTATAGAATGTTCTATATTTTAAATACTATTTTTAGGAACGTTTTTACCTCTCGCTAAGAGAGGTATTGGATTCATGCTAAAAATCGCATATCCAGATTTTAGTGAATAAACACGTTTTAAGGTCCCTAGAATCCGATTATAACATTTTTACGATGATGTCCGTATGTGTGTGTTTGTGTGTGTGTGTGTGTGTGTGGATGTGTGTGTGTGTGTGTGTGTGTGTGTGTGTGTGTGTGTGTGTGTATGTGTGTGTGTGGATGTTGGATCCACGATATCTCAAATACTATAAGACTTAAGACATTTTTAACTACGGATTCCTCAATCTAACAATAATGTGAAGAGTCGAGTCAGTTTTGGTAACAATTGGACAACCGGAAGTAGTAGTTACAAGAAAAAAATCATCTAAATATTATTTATCGAAAATTTATGTAAATACTTATATTAAAGAATGTTAAATTATTTATTCGATAAATATAAATTCATTATTATATCTTCTATAGATTCAGAGATAAAAAAATGCATATAAAATAATTTGATGTAAAAATTCTCAGATCAAACAAGTTCAAGGCAAGAAATTCAAATGTTTGTAATTCACATATTACACATAAATGTCACTGTCAAAAATATTTGTATGCCACTGTCAAAAATATTTGTACATCATTATGAAGATTATGAAAATAAATAAAAAGTCAACAACGCAAAAGAATATACGTAAAGATGAATATAAAAGGAATTTGCGAAAAAATGACGAATATAAAGAAAAAGAAAAGAAAAGTAGAAAAAGAAAATTTCAGGATATTGAATATAAAGAAAATGTATGTATTGTACATAATTTATATTAAAATATCCCATAGATTTTGCAAATATATGTGAGAATTATTTTGTAGTAAGACATGAATATACGTATTTGTATTTAAAAAAAATTTTCGTTTTATGCGTACAACCAGGTAAAATATCTGGCGAGAGGTTATGTGCTGGCCACATCAGATTTTTTTATATATTTCAACATCTTTTATAACTGTTCAATTTCTATGTCTGCAAAAAATTTGTATTATCCAACACCAAAACGAATTTATTACTTTGCAGCAATATAATCATAAATTTAAAAAATCTGATGTGGACACCACACGACTTCCTTGTACGCAAGACTAATATGAAGTATAGACAATTATAAAATTGCACGTATTTGACGTAATTTGACATCTATTTTTTATTTTTTGTTATTTTTTGTCCTAATCCATAGCAAGCTTCATTACAAAAACCAAAAAGTATATAAGTTTTAAATTTATATATCTCGCTTATACAAAGGGCTAATTTAATAATACTTGATGTGCTAGACGCAGAATTTAATTCTCAAACTATTATTTGAAGCATTTATTTCTAAAATCAAAATGAAACCATTTTATTCATGAAAAACTGTTAACAACTTCAGGTAATATATCACTTCCGGTTAGCCTGTTTTAACCAAAATCTGCTATATTATTCCAATTGATATAAAAGTCTTATATACTAAATTTGAAAAGTTTTGGATTATATTTTAATATAGTTTTTCATTAAAATCTATTATAGGCTTCAAATAAAGTACCATTTCTGGAAATTATGTAATGACCAAAAAGGGAGATGCACAACTAGATGTTATAGAAGTCCTAAATACAAAATTTCAACTTTCTACGGCTTACCGTTTTTGAGTTATGCGAGATACGTACGTACGTACAGACGTCATGACGAAATTAGTCAGAATGGATTCAGGGATGGTCAAAATGGATATTTCCGTTGAAATCTGAAAACCGAAATTTTTCGCGAATACAATACTTCGTTTACTTTGTACAAGGAAGTAAAAAAATGATGAAGCCAATCTTCCCAATCCAGCCCTGCATGACGGGAGCTACTGTGTTTGCCACATCAGATTTTTATTTCGTTTTTCATCCAATTTAATAAATCTACAACGCATTTATCTTTCTTGAATCTTGAATAAAGTGTAAATAAACATCAATACATTAACATTCGCTATCGTTTGAATTTTGAATTCGTATCCGACACATTTTATTCCCAAACGAAATCAATCAGCCTCCAGCTCTCACCTTTACACATAATCCCATTTCATCGAACACCGAGCGGATATATGCACGGCACGACCCAGCCGGCGGAATTTAGATTATTATAAATCAAGAGTGCCAGTGAAACAAATCCCACAATGGGGATCCGTATGACGCAACGAGAGCGGGTTAAATGCGAGCTTCCAGATTGTGATATAATAATACCATAACACACAGTCAGGAAATGTGGGAATGAAATTGTATTAGAATACAAATTTTGGGAAATTGTGTTGCGGAATTCACAACCTGTAATAGAATAACGTGAGGTATTGTGTATTGTGATAATTTTTGATATGAATAGCAGGTTTGAAATAATATTCATATATTACTGTGGATTAAATTATTAAATAAAGAGAATTTGAGCATTTAATTTTACCTTATGAGAAATGTTTCTACAGATATTCAAGGCAATAATTCACCGGAATAATTATATTTAAAGGTTAATTAAAATACTTTTCTAATTTGTGTTTCATATACTTCTTATTTTAATAATGATTTTTGTTTATTCTAAATATTGTAAATCATAATGGGGGTGTATTCTGTAAAAAAAAATGTTAATTTTAACATGCCTTTAAAAAATTATATTTTAACATGACTGTTAACAATAAATTCATTTTTTGGTATTCTCTACGCGAAAATTTGACACTGCTGTTAAAATCATAAATTTTAACATGTCTGTTAAACACCAGAATGAAGTGATCAACAAGACAGGAAAAAGGCTAAAGTAATGTAGTTAGTAACCATAACACAAATAAATAAACATGATAAAAACAGTGAACAACTGTCAGTTTATGTCACTTTGAAATTTTAGAAAACTAATCTGTCATTTTGAAATTTTAGAAAAACGAATGGAAATAATGCTTCGGAAAATAAATAAAAATCTGCTGCATAATCATGTCTCATTTTTAGGTTTCATATTAAAAATGAATTACATTGAAATTGTAAATTACTAAGTTATCATTAGGTATGTAAAATTTCTTCTTCTTGGACCTCATAATTGACAATCCAAAATGTTAAGTTACGTTGATTTGACGAACAAGACAGGAATAAGCAATTTTAACTGCATTTAATACCTACATTTTAATAAGAGTTATGTTTTACGATACATTTAAATCGTGCTCTCGGTATACCATTCAAAGTTCAGTCTTTCTCGAATTATGTTAAATAAATATTCCTATTGGCAACACGCTGTGATACACAAAGACATACGATGGAATGGGTGACCGTAATTAAATAAAATACTTCGTAAAACAGTATATTTTATTAACGAACACCTAGATATTTTCATCCATGGTATTTTTCTTTCGTTTTCTATTTCATTTTCATTAATTAGAAGTGCACAACATATACAAATGCTGTGATAATTTTATTGTATAAACAGATGTTAAAATTTTAAAGGCATCGATTTGAATGACGTTAAAATATACAGTTTTAACACCTAATTTTAACACGGGTGTTAAATTTTTTAACAGAATTGATAGTTACAGAATAGAAAATATATTTTAACAGTTTATTTTTAACAGACTGTTTAAAATTAACAGTTTCTTTACAGAATACACCCCAATATCAATTGAATGTTGAATGTTGCGTTGGAGATGGCTGTGGTAACAAAAGTACTGTAAAATGTAAAGGCGCCGACTATATGGGGGCATCGGGGCTCATGCCCCCCAAGGAAAATTTTCCCTGGGGCATTGCCCCAAAGGAAACTTTTTCCTTAGCGCAAGAATTTTTACCTCCCGCTATCCTTGGTAAGGGAGGTATAGGGATCGTGCAAAAAATCGCATATCGAGATTTTGCTAAATGACTACGTTTTAAGGTCCCTAGAATTCAATTTTAACATTTTCCTGATGATGCCTGCGTGTATGTGTGTATGTGTGTGTGTGAATCCTCCACTCTAACTCAAATACATTCAGAAAATTTTGAAACCTTGTACTTCGAACTTTTTCTATACTGGAAAGAGCCCATTAGATTTTGGTGTAAATCGGATAACCGGAAATTGCACTTTACTAGAAGCTCAAAATAGTTTTTCTTCGTAAAATACCTTCAAATGATATTTTTTCGAGATTAATGTTATTATAAAAATTAAAGATTATTAAATTTTCTATAGATTTGCATTAATAAATTTTCTACATGTTTTATGGATAAATTTATAAAATTATCTATAACTTAAATCCCAGAGCCTACGCTTTAAACAAATAAAACCCTTGGTTGCGCACTTATTCAAATGTATGTAACTGACAGATAAATGTCACTGTCAAAGAACTAATTATTTCAAATTAATAACAGTAACGTATTTAAAAGAAAAAAGTAAATAGAATAATAGGAAAGAAAATCAATACAGTTTCCAACATATGTAAATATGTAGGTATTGAAATGCCATTTTTAGAACAATTTTACTAATACTTTATATTTTATACCTACAGACTATAATATATAAAGTTTCGATGACATTATGATACCTTTTCAATATTTTAATAAAATGTCAGATGAGAACAGTTGAATACCGTCATTTTTAATTTCGGCCATTTAAAACTGACGCTGATGAGAACGCCTGCGTCATCTACTGAATTGGTTAGATGGAACAAAGTATAGATAGTTGAGGTGATCTAGATCCTAGCTAAAATTACTCGGCGGGAGATTATGTGTTGGCCACATCAGATTTTTGTGTCAAGATGTCAAGAAGGTACGATTTTGTAAATTCTTTACAGTTTCAATATTAATACACATTAAACTACTATAAAAAGAATATTTCTAAATATGCAAAATAATTTATTATTCCATCTTATATCTACATTATAACATGCTATGTATATTTCAAAACAAATTATCTAAAAAGTATCTAGATAATAGTTAATTATCTATTATTTATTATCTAGATAACTTTACAAATAATTATCTATTACCTTATCTGGATAAAAAAAAATGTTAAACTATTATTCACGAAAGATGACTATTCAAGGTCATTTGTGAGCCGTCTGATATAATATTACTTGCAGATAACTTCATTGCACTTCGTGTGCATAGGCGCGCAACATGAAATATTTATGGACACATTTTAATTGTAAAAATAAAAGTAATTTATTTCAAAATTATGTTCTTTCTAAATAATGCCTTTCTGAAAGATTTATGTTCTTCACTTATGTGTTTGAAAAATATAAAAATATTGACTTAACTTGTAAACCAAGGAATAATAATTTGATTTACACGTCAACGCCACTGGGTAAATATTAGCATAGAGGGCAATGTAGTAGGTAATTATGTATCTATAATTCTACGACATACGTCATTATTATTTATAGTGTTAGAAAGTAATGCCACTATTCACGTATATCTGTCACACCACATAAATTAAATAGACATAGGTCAAATAATCTTTCTCTTTCTAATACAAAATGTTGCTAAGCTACTGCTATAAAGTGATTTGTATTCTTTCTTCGAACAAATGTCCTTGAATAGTCATCTTCCGTGAATAATAGTGTAGTTATCTTTATCTTTATCTTAGATAAAAAATATGAAAATATGATTATCTATTAGAACACTGCATAAGACACTATAAAGTGTAGTGCCGAAATGTTGAAAACAAAGTGTAATACTAATAGATTTCAATAATACTTTTTTTTTTCATATCAGATGTTTGTCTAATGTTGAATTTTTAAAAATGTTGATAGTTCTAGTACAAGAATAATTTATTTGAATTTTCGCTTCATATACAGTAAGCAGGGGGAGCCATTCCTCTTACGTAAACATGTAAACATGACCAACAGTAGCGCCTTCGATTACTTTTTACGACATCAAGGGCGCCGCGTGTCCCAACTTCACTGTCAATATATCGATTAAAATTTCATTCATAATATCGGTAACAAGCAGCCATTAATAAATCACTCTGTGGAAATCTACACGAAAGCTTGATATAATTCTCCATTTGACAAAATTTTGACAACCCGTTGATACAGGTGTGCTCGTTTGAATTATTCCCCGATAATGAAGAGGGTGAATCAGTTAATTCTAATATTTCGGCAATTGTGAATATTTAACAAACCACCTACACGACTTTTCATGAATTTTAAAAGGTCGAATCGTACTACGAGCCCTAACCACTATATGTTCGGACGATGGGCAATCAATAGAATTTGGTCGGTAATTTTTTTTTCGATTTATTATTTTTATTTTTGATTATTGTATTATGATTCTACTCATTTGAACGTTTTATTCAGACTTATTTAAAATAACAAATATCTTAAATTAATTTGAATTAAACACAAATTGAAATATTACTGAACAATCAAACGGACAGAAAAAATGCAACAGTTATTTTTAATACGGCGTAACATCCCCTTTATCCTTAATTACTGCTTTTAATATCAATGGCAATGTTGATATAAGCTCCTGACAATCTTCTGTAGAAAATGAGTCCCAAATTTCATGAATTTTGGCACGAAGATCCGGAATAGTGCGCTGAGGATCATTTCTCAGACGTTGTTTCATTTTATGCCACACAGTCTCAATAATATTGAGATCGGGGCTGCTGGACGGCCAATCTAATACGTTAATTTTATTATCTGCAAACCACTTATTTGTAGATTTGGCAGTATGAGAGGAAGCGCCGTCTTGTTGAAAAATTTTGTTTGGTTTATTAGGATGCAATTCATGAATGGTGGTATCAGATAGTTTGCCAGGATGTTCTGATATTTTGATGCATTAACTGTCCCATCTATAAAATGTAATTTTCCCAGACCTTTCACCGACATACAGCCCCAAACCATAATTCCTTGAGGAAACTTCACTGTACGCTTTAACCAGTCTTTATGAAACGCCTCTGATTTGCTTCTAATTACACGCCTCCTACAATCTCCTACACTAATGTCAAACTTGGCATCATCACTGAATATTACTTTGCTCCAGTCCTTAACAGTCCATAAAATCCTTTCCTTAGCCCAAGCAAGACGGTTTTGCTTTTGTTTTTCTGTTAGTAAAGGCTTCTCTTTAGCCTTCAAAAATTATCAGAATGTCACGCATGTTTTACTAAACTTTGATGTTATCATACCTTATAAAAACTGAGTTCAGATTTGTGTATCCAAGCCCGACAACATTCTCTGCCAATACTTAGACCAGTTTTTTGATTCCAAAGGGCTGTAATGTCCCGTAAGGTTGATCTTCTTTGCTCCTTGCAAATTTTGACCAGAACTCTTCTTTTTCTTTCATTTATTAATCGTGGACGCCCAGAACTTTTCCCCCTAATATTTAGGGTACCCGCTTCTTGTTGCTTCTTGATGATGTCCCTAATCGTTGATTTTGGTATTTCAAGGTCAGAAGCAATTTGCGACATCGACATGCCTTCATTATGTTTTTTAACAATTAATTCGCGTATTTTTATAGAAGTTGCTAATCCACGAACCATGATTATTGTAGAAAATGTCAAAACCAACAGACAAAAATTACTAATGACAGTTTTTTTCTTCCTGCGCCTACTATCACTAATTTTACCATCCATGTTGTTAACATTACCTAGGCTTCCGAACATTTAGTGGTCAAGAAATATATCAGACCGACAAAATTGTGTTTTTAAATCAAATTTAAAATTCGTAAACATCAAAATAATGGGGTGGAAAATATAGTAATTTGATCCGCCTAACAAATAAAAGTAGCCAGAACAGAAACAATTTTATGTATATAATAAAAATAGATTATTTATTAAAAAAATCTGTCCGTCCGAACATATAGTGGTTAGGGCTCGTAATTGGGTAGGTAGTCAATTTAATAATACTTTAGAATTCCAGATGGATTATCATTTTTAAATGTCTCTTACACAAGAGATTTTGATTTTCCATTTAAATACATCTCATTTTTCATATTTAATTACGTAAAAAATATCATTATATTTGCTAAGTAGATGAATATAAAAACCTTTGACTCTTTTGTGTATGTTGTTATTCAACAGCATTTGTAAAGAATCTACAACTCAAATTGGATTTTAAATTTATTGTACAGAGCGGTATTTTTAGGTTAATTAAAAGTTGACACGACAAAAAACGACCCATGATTTCTAATTTGTATTGTTATTATTAATAGTATCTGTAACACGAGGAGGCCTCTGAGACTTATGATGATACTAATACTGATGATTCCCAACGATGATACACTAACTCTTAATGACTGGTGATAATTTCGTGAAAAGGACTTCTTGATAAGGAAGAACACACATACACTTCACTTTACACTTGATAGCTGAATAAATTTTATTTACATGATTATTATAACTGATTATTAACTATGGATTAAACTAAACATAACTAACACAACTAAGCAAGTACTAAACTGTTACATTCCGTAACCCAGCGGGCGGGCGTCGCCCCAAAACTAAAAGACACTACATGTCCAAAAACAAGACACGTCTTCACGACTCGACGAATTAATCTCGACTCTTACATGTTAACTCCACGAGTATCTAAATTCAACTATCTTAAAACATAACGCTATCTTCAGAACAGGATTACCTTAGGGGTACGGGGTGCATAGGCTAGGGCATTCAAAGTCACGCACGTATACCCAATAATTTCTAGACTAATGATAAACAAATAAATGTCGTGAGTATCATAATACGATATGAATTTCTAAACTGAATTTTGACTTAAATAGATAAACAGAGTTAAAATATGAATATTGAAACTATAATTTAGAAAAGTTTATAAAAAGTTATTTATCTATTATTGCTCTTACCCTCGCCTTGTCACATATCCAAAAAAACATAACAAAGTTATTAAAAATACGAAATATACTTATATAAAATCGTCAATTTGATAATCATTTAATTTAGTAGGCCTGATGTACTGCCCGGCATTAACTAGGTGGGTGTAAACGCATTTTCTCAAGAAATTCCTTTTTAACGCCGATGGGAAACCCATTCGCGCAAACCCCTAGCAGAGAAGTTCCACTTCTAACAGGCTTAAGGCAGTCGCGCACTTGAGCGAGGCGCAGCGCGGCGAAGAGTCATTTTAGAACCAACGCGCACTTGCGAGCAGTTTTCAATGAGAAACGGCCGCGTTTGCTTCAAAAGAAGGACAGCTCGGAGGAAACACAACAACGCAAGCACTATCTATACGAGACAAATTTATAAATTATTTTGTTTCATCCGTAGTAGTGCAGTGGCAAAATGCCATACAGAGAGGCCGAAAAAATATTTAAATTTTTTGATATATTCTACAACATTCTGTAACCAAGTAGTCAATCTTCTTTTTTGTTGAGTCTGCAAAACTATTTTTTATATTTTGCGTTCATAATGAAGTCATTACGATACGCAATTGCGTATCGTAATGACCTTCATTTCGATACGCAATTTTTTGTTTTAGACGGTTGGTACTAGATGACGTTTCTTTAACCCATTTTACCTAATTTATTTTTAGTTAATTGACAATTCATTTTAATAATATAATGTTATTATTATTATTATTATTTATTTAGGGGAGATTATTTACATGAAAATGTACAAATATAATCACAAATTGAGTAAGTAAATGTTAATATAATGTTTGAATTAGTCCACATAGATGGACCTAGTAGTACTAAAAATTTGTAGATTGAACCTTTGAACGATAGAAAACTATCTTTAATTAATTTTAAAGCAAGTTTTAATTCAAATATAAGAAAAAATAAAAATTTCCTGTACACTGAGGCTGAAAGGGTTAAATTGTCAAACGTCAAAGCTGGAAGATAAGAAATTTCAATATAACCTCAAAATTTCTTTGCTTAATTAATCACTTTATTTAATGAATATAATAATAATAATACATATTTTGTCTTACTTTGCATTTCAAAATAAGCAATCAAAACATTCTCTGTTACGCCTTTGACATTATTTTATTTACACCATGTGTCAAAATTTGCAAATTCTTTCTCATAAATCTCGCGCGATTTTTTAGGAAGTAGATTATTTCCTGTAGTCTGAGCTATATTACGTAGCTCAGGCGGAGTGCAACTGATTTCATCTTCCATGATTACACTAAATTCACTTAAATTTGTTCGTAAATATTGAAATGACATGAACTTTCAAATAATAATTGAATGTGGTCAATTCAATGTTACCAACTACAACATTTCACTTACAAATTTCTCTAAATCAACTCGGTTTAATATTAACAGTTTTTTAAAAATATTTTAGTTTGTAGAAGGTGCAAAATATAAAAAATAGTATAAAGAACTCATTTTATAAGACTTTTTTTTGCACTTGTCAATTAGAAAACTCGCTAACGCTCGTTTTCTAAATTTTGACGCGTGCGAAAAAAACATGTCTTATAAAACACGTTCTTTAATATACTATTGTACAATAGAAATCGTTTAATATGCAAGGAATTTTCTGAACTAGTTTTATAAACTATTTCCACTTTTAAATCAAATGTATATTTTGTACATTCATTTCTTTATATTTTGAAACCAAAATAACTAATTTTTCACATTTTAGCATAATCTATACGTATTGTTTTGCTATGATGTGTGAAAGGTGTGAAATTTAGTTCTACACACGCTATTTTCAATGCGTCTCGGGTATATTCGTTCTGATTTAGGTAGCTGCGCTGCGCTGCGCTATCGCACACTTCAGATCAGCGAAGCAAAGAGCGGAGAAAAATATTCTCCTCGAAGTATTTCGGCGAATCGCTTCGCTTCTCTGCTCTTCGCTGCTCCAAAGTGCGCGTATACACATAATAATATATTCAATGAAAAAACGGCTCTTCGCTGCGCTTCGCTTCGCCTCGCTTCGCCTCGCCCAAGTGCGCGACGGCCTTTATTCTGTAAAAATATCGTTATACAGGGTGTAAATGAAATAAGTGCATTAAATTTAACCAGTAATGTAACTCGACGAGAGCAACAATATTTCTTAATAACTTTTTTAGATTTTGAGTTAAAATTCTTTAAAGATTTGCTGCATATTTCGGCGCGCGCCCATGGAGAACAAATGGCAGCTGTCGTATTCAAGTGGGATACAAACAGCTCAAAAATTTTCGATTATCGCGGTTACACTTGCAGTCACAGTAATTAATAAACGAATAAACGAATAAAACATTTATTATTAATTAATTCGTAATAGTACAATTTTTAAAATAAAGAAATTTAAATTTTGGATAACAAAATTATAAAGTTGTGTATTAAACCAAGCTTTAATCATCTATAAATAGAGGAAGACAAGGAGGAACGAGGAGAGGAAGAGCAAAAGCATAGTTATTAGGTTATGAGATGATTATTTATCCTCGACAAATCATAATAGTTTAAATACGTTATTCAAAAAATGTAAGTACAAACTTTTGTCCATTTAAACGAGGTACATGAGTACCAATAATTAGTCGTCTATTTATTGTTCCCCCTCAAACATTTTTTAATGAAAATTTTTACAGAATTTTCGTCTGTTGAAATGTGTATTGTGCATAATAAATACACCTTCCCAAGTAAATTCAGTCTCATTAATGAACATTATGAGCCATTCCCAAAATCGAAGTCTGCTGAAACCATTGATCTTTTTGTACATAATATGGATACAACTGTTGCTTTATTTAAAATTGTCATTATGTGACACTTCGTATTGTGATAAAGATGTACAAGATTAACAAATGTGCGAATATTAGGAACAGTATGATTTGGAAACGCTCCGTCTAAATGCGTTGGCAACTTTATAATACTGGCTTTATATCAACCACAAATTAAAATGTAGTAAAGATACGAATAAATAAATAAACCATAGGTAAGTAATTACAATATCTGTGTACTCGCTATTTGTAAACGTAAGCATTTTGACAGAATTTTACCTGATAAACAAGTTTATTACTAATGTCAAAATATAATTGCAACAACTGACAAAACTGTCAATTGCTAAAACAAAATTTTTCATAGCTATTGCTACTGCATTCAATTATTAGAAAAATACGTGGAACGACTCGTCAATTTACGGGGTGGTAAAAATGCTAAAACAATATGCGATTTCGAGAAAAAGTTATTAAGAAATATTGTTGCTCTCGTCGAGTTACATTACTGGTTAAATTTAATGCACTTATTTCATTTACATCCTGTATAACGATATTTTTACAGAATAAAGGCCGTCGCGCACTTGGGCAGGTGGTGACTGTTGTGTTGACAGGTGGTTGTCAGTGACAGTGTGACTGAATGTTATTAAATCGTGATCTAGTGTCATAAAATTTAAGTAAAGACTTAATGGAGTAAGTTAAAACCCTAATCTTTATTATAACCTAAATTAAATTGCAATTAAAATCTTAAATATAACTTTATTTTAAAAGTTCTCTCTGCAAGGTCAGAACCATAAGGTCTATTTTGGCGCACAACGACAAGGTCGTTTTCTATGCTCAGTGTTGCAACTCGTATATAAACAATATAATCTTTTTTATTTTTTCTTTATACAACAGTGTTCTCAACCGTATAAAAATTTAAACATTGCTAGAAACATCCAAAGCATGGAAGACCGAATTTGTAATAAAATAGATGAGTTAAAAACTGAATTAAAAAATGAATTTAAGCATGAATGTGACAATTTACATGCGAGCATCAATACAAAATTCAAGGAAATAGAGCTAGAAAACGCCGTGCTTAAAAATAAATTGGAAAATCAAGAAAAAATAATTGAAGGTTTGCAGAAAGAGACGAGAAAGAAAAATATTGTCCTGTTTGGTATAAGAGAAACGCATAATTATGCTGGTATGATAAAGAAAGTGTTATTTGTTATTAACGAGAAATTAAAAGTTACATTGAAAGAGGAAGAAATCGATTTTGCTTATTACTTGGGTAAAAAAGGTAATACAGTGAGACCAATTAAAATTGGTTTAACTTCTCTAAATAAAAAAATTCAAATTATGAGCAATAAAAACCAACTAAAAGATACAGACATCTACATTAAAGAAGATTTTCCGAAAGAAGTAAGAGATAAAAGGAAACAACTACAACAAATAATGATAAATATGAGGAAACAAGGAAAGTATGCCTATATAAAATATGATGTACTCATAGTAGATGGGAAGGAGATGGAAATCGATGTCGACCAAGCTAAGAAAAATAACTCAGATAAAGCGAAGAAAGTAGAA
This sequence comes from Harpalus rubripes, assembly GCA_963082715.1. NCBI lineage: Eukaryota > Metazoa > Arthropoda > Insecta > Coleoptera > Carabidae > Harpalus > Harpalus rubripes. The sequence continues at coordinate 74,159,834 of OY720448.1, read as the reverse complement.
GACAAAGACGATAAAGCGCATAAAGAAAATAATGAGGAAATAAATACAAAAAAACGAAACCTGTCGGAAGAAAAAGAGACAGTCGAACAAGTGGAAGTATTAAATTCTCCAAATGTAAAAAAGGCCGTGAAAAAAGGTAAACAGGACCCCACAAAAGGAAACAATATGCTGCAATACCTTAGTGTAAGATCGTCCTCATGCGGTAATCTCACAGAAGATCCGATGCGTATGGAACAAATTAATGTGCAGCAAGCTAAGAAAAACGAGACTGCAAAATATAATAAATAGCAACTACTGGAAATAGGATGGACCACATTGAAAACAACCATGGCAAATAATAAGGTTTTAGAGAAATTAATACAGTCACAACTACAAAATGAACAGAAGGCAATGGCAAACCACTGTTCTGTATTGCCCAGGAAGATCATGAATCAACAAGATAAATGGAAACTAGCTACCTGGAATGTTAAAACATTGTATCAACGAGGTAAACTAGCAAATGTTTTCCAAGAAATGAAGCGGCTAAATATAAGTATTTTAGGTCTAAGCGAAGTAAGATGGATTGAAAGCGGAAAAATACATTGTGATGATGGAATTATATATTACTCAGGTGGAACAGAGCATGAAAAAGGCGTAGCAATAATAGTCCAAAAAGAACTGCAAAATAAAGTAATTAATTATATCCCAATTTCCGAACGTATCATATTTTTGAAATTACGAACTAAACATATTAATACAAACATCATACAAGTCTACGCACCAACAGGGGACTACGAAGAAGAAGACATAGACTCATTTTATGAAGAGCTTGAAAATACTAAAAAGCTATGCAAACCCCATGAAGTTATCTACATCATAGGTGATTTCAACGCTAAAGTTGGATCAGAGCGCGACGTAGAAACTGTTGGGCCTTACGGGCTAGGTACTAGGAATCAAAGAGGTGCAAGAATGATTGGGTGGTGTAAAGCAAACGACCAAATAATTATGAACACCTGGTTCAAACAACATCCTAGACGACTATATACTTGGCGGCATCCAAATGGACACACAAAAAATCAAATCGATTTTATTACAGTTAATTCAAGATTTAAAAATAGCGTGTTAAGTGTTAAAACATACCCGGGTGCCGACTGTAATAGCGATCATACACCAGTTGTAGCAGTCACTAGGTTGAAGTTCAAAATTCCTTATAAAAAGGAAAGTATCAGCAACAAATGGGATTTAAAAGCATTAGCTATTACAGAAATTAAAGAAAATTACAAAGAAGTAGTAAATGAAAAATGGCAACCCACAAAAATAATAGGAGACATCAACGTCTTTTGGGAAAAAATGAAGACTATAATTTTAAATGCAATTGAACAAACTGTTCCTAAAGAAATAAATTCAGGTAAAAATCAGCAATGGATATCTGAAGAGATACTAAATAAAATGGATGAACGCAGAAGAAAGAAAAACACTCCTGAATATACTATCTTGAACAAACAAATTAAAAAAATGTGCAACGACGCAAAAGAGAAATGGCTTAATGAAAATTGTAAAGAAATAGAAGATTTATACCAAAAAAATTCACACCAAGTTTACAAAAAGATCGAGTACATTTGTAATAAAAAGAGACTACATAACAATAACTATGTTAAAAACAAGGAGGGAGAAATTTTGATGGAAAAAAATGAAATATTATGTAGATGGGAAGAATATATAGAAGATCTTTATGCAGATGAGAACAGGCCGGAAGACATAGATTATTCACTAATCGCCTCAGAAGATAAATGGGAAGAAAAAAGTATCTTAAAGGAAGAAATAGAATCTGCCATAAAAACCATGAACAAATACAAAGCTCCGGGACCAGATGAAGTCACAGTAGAAATGATTGACGCACTAGACGACAAGGGAGTTGAAATAATTACCAGCTTAGCAAACCGAATCTATAAATCTGGGGAAATTCCAGAAGAGCTTACAAAGTCTACAATTATTACACTCCCTAAGAAAAGCAGATCAAATCAATGTGATCAATATAGAATGATTAGCCTCATGAGTCATGTGCTTAAAATAATCCTGACAGTTCTCCTTGTTAGGCTCAAAAATTTCTTACTGCCTGAAATTTCAAAGTTACAATTTGGATTCACAGCGGGAAAAGGAACAAGAAATTGTTTGTTCCTGCTAAGAACAATAATAGAGAGAAGCTTAGAAGTTAACAACAAAGTATATGTCTGTTTTCTAGACTACAAAAAGGCATTTGATATGGTAAATCATGCAAAACTTATCACAGCCCTAGAAAGAGCTGGCGTAGACATAAAAACAATAAATTTGATAAAAAACCTATACTGGATTCAGTCATCAGCTATAAGAATAGGGGGAAAACTGTCAAATTATACGGAAATTAAAAAAGGAGTGAGACAAGGATGTGTTCTCTCCCCCCTCTTGTTCAACTTTTACAGCGAACAAATATTTAAGGAAATTATAACATTAGAAGGAGTAAAAGTTGGAGGCAAAACCATAAATAATATCAGATACGCAGATGATACTATTTTGTTAGCTAATAGTTTGGAAGAATTGCAACAACTAATAAAAAAAGTAACAGAGTTTAGCGACGGGTGGGGGCTACAGCTTAACACAGAGAAAACAGTATATATGGTGGTGGGAAAAGAAACGAAACAACAAGCTGATGACAGTGTAATAAAATTGTACAACAAGGATATGAGACGGGTAAGCCAATACAAATACCTTGGTAGTATTATAACTAGCAATGGCAAATGCGAAACAGATATAAATAACAGAATTGCACTAGCAAAGGTGTCTTTTAACAAAATGAAAAACTTTCTGACAAACAACAATATAAGTAATAAAACGAAAGTACGTCTAATAAAATGTTACATTTGGAGTGTGATTACTTATGGTTCTGAATCGTGGACAATTAATAATAACATGATAAATAAATTAAAAGCAGTGGAAATGTGGATATATAGGAGATGTTTAAAAATAAAATGGACAAGTAAAATTAACAATAAAAAAGTGCTCCAAATGATGGGTGTAAATAGACAATTAGTGAGTAAAATAAGAAAACATCAATTTGAATTTTTGGGACATTTATTACGGGACAAAGGTGTTGAATGGGACATATTAAACGGTAAAATAGTGGGGACAGTTACACGCGGTAGAAAGCGGAATTCATTAATTACGTGTCTACAAAATGAACTGGGAGTGAAAAGTTTTGAAGACTTTGTAAGAATAGCCGAAGACCGCAACCTATGGAGATTCATGACCGCCGACGTCTGCACCAGATATGGCACCTAGATGGATGGATGGATAACAAGTACCGTTATTTATAAATTGATGGTTATAAAAACAGTTCTCATTTAAATATTTTTTTCCAATTACACAGTTTTAATTAATAAACCCAAATTGTGAAAAACGTTACAATAAAATTTAATAATAATAATAATAATAATAATAATATATTTATTTCAGTCGACATATTATACATGTGTTGAAAAGGTCTGAAGAAGCAGATACATACATACATATATTACAAAATAAAAGCATAAATATTAATTACAAAATTTCATTATTGAAATTGTTATATTCTGCTACAGAGTAAAAGCAATTATTAATTAAAAATATTTTGACAGCTTGCTTGAATGTTCTCAAGTTACTACAATCTTTAATTTCGGGTGGTAATTTATTAAAAACATCTAGACCTAGATATTGAGGAGATTTTCTTCCTATATTTAATCTGTTGCAAGGCAATCTAAAGTCCTGTTTATTCCTTGTATTGTATTTGTGTAAATCCATATTTGTTGGAAATTTATGTTTATTTTTATAGACATACTTGCACAATTCCAGTAATAATACAGAAGCTAATGTTAAAATATTAAATTTTTTGAATAAACTTCTGCATGAAGTTGACTGCGGGACTCCAGCAATACATCTAATTATTCTTTTCTGGCAAATGAATATATCCGATGCCATTGGAGAGGAACCCCAAAAAGAAACACCGTAATTTAACACAGACCCAACATGTGCATGGTATAGCATTATTAACTGCTCTGTATTAAGAATATTTTTAACATTTTTAATTAAGTACCATGTGGAATTTAGTTTTTTAATAATATGATGGCAATGGTCGTTCCACAAACAATGTTCATTCATATGTAAACCCAAGAATTTTGTGTCACTCACCCTTTGCACCGTACTGTTACTAATTTTAATATTCATGTCATTTTTATTCAATTGATTATGAAATCTAATGTAATTAGTTTTATTTTCGTTCAAAAATAATTCATTAATGTTAAACCAGGTTGTTAGTGAATTGTACACTTCGGTACAAGAGGCTTCTAGAGTTTTTCTATCCGAGTGAGACACAATAACTGAAGTATCATCAGCGTACATGGTTAAACTAACATTAGTGTTCCCCTGAAACATCAAGTCCATGTCATTAATATACAGCAAAAAGAGGATAGGTCCTAGAATAGAACCCTGTGGTACGCCTATTTTGACTGCAGAAGGCTTCGAGTTAACTACAGATATTCTAAAATTATCCTTGTGTTTAATACATACATATTGCTGCCGATTATGAAGAAAAGTCTTTACCCATGTGAGAGCTACTCCACGAATGCCATATTCCTCCAACTTATCAAGAAGCTTTGAGTGGTTAACACAGTCAAAAGCCCTTGACAGATCACAAAAAATAGCCACGGGATGTTCATTTGACTCCATTTTCAAAATAATGTTCTCATAAAAAATTTGAATAGCTTGTATTGTTGATAAATCATGTCGAAAACCGAATTGATTATTAGTGATAATATTATTTTGTTCTAAAAATGGTTCCAAACGTGCTAGGAAGCAGTATTCAAACATTTTAGAGAAAATTGAGGATTGCGATACAGGCCTATAATTTTCAATATTTTGAGCATCTTGTTTCTTAAAAACGAGTGTTACCTTACTTAGTTTTAGCTCTTCTGGAAATTCTCCTGTCTCAAAAGACAAATTAATAATGTAAACGAGTGGGGGGTGCAATAATGTGAATAATTTTTTAAATTAGGAAACTCGGTATATCATCTGGCCCAGCTGACTTTTTTGATTTTAATTTACTACACATTAAATTCACGAACTCGTCTATGTCAAAAGGGAACAAAAACAAATTTTTATTACAATTTATGTTGAATTTATTTATTTGGACATTTTGATTTTGAGAAGCTCGGATTTGAGCTTGTTTACTTAAATCGATAGGTGTTTTAATAAAAAAGTTAAAAGTTACTTAGTTCTGGATATTTATTTTTTATAATATATAGGTCTTTAAGATTATTACTGGATGATCTAATTTCATCAGTAACCCAAGATTTCTTTAAGTTGTTACATTTGTATTTTACAGGAAAGTGCAAATTGAAATAATACTGGAAAATATTATAAAAATTATTGAAGCTTTTGTTAACATTTGTACTGTTTTGAATTGTTTCCCAGTTTTCTTGATTTAAATCAGAATTAAACTTTTCAATGCTAGAAGGATGAAAATCTCTTACAATTTTTTTTATTGGTTTATCAGAAAAATTTTCGTCAAAAGATAAAATTACTGTTCTATGATCGGATATAAAATTTTCTTTAACATTACATTTACACGATACATTTGTAAAAACATGATCTAATTTGTTGTTACCCCTAGTTGGCGAAGTAACAACATTAATTACATTCAAATATTCAAAAAGGTTACATAATAATTTATATTCTTTACTGTCTCTTTGCGGATCTATATTAAAATCGCCTAAAATTATTACATTATAAAAATTTTTTGTAAATAAATAATTAAAAACATCAACAAGTTTGTCATAAAAAACGGTAAAATTGTTGCCACCATCTGGTGATCTGTAACATGTTAAAATAAATATTTCATGTTATAAAAGTGAATTGAACCATATTTTATTTCCTGATAATTTTAAATTTTTCACTTAGTCTATAACGAACTTCAATTCAATAAAAAAACGAAATATACAACATCAATTGCACTGCACAAAATTCCATCTTCGAATTCTATTGTTGACATAATTTAACCTAATTCAGTTCATCATCATCCTTAATATATTCGTTCAATTTAAGGCAATAAAAATGCAGGAACGCGTGTTCGGAGCAGTCAGAAACATGAAAATGCCTGAGGTCTACGTCGACGTCTCCAGTTTCCAGTTTTTCCAGGATTTCCACTTTGAACGGTTTCCTATTTTTCCTGACATGTAAGAAAGGCGAAGTTTGCTTATTGGTATTCGTTTTCCAAGACATTTAAGGAGGTATTGTTGACAAGCAAACTAATAAGCCTCGTCCAACTATTGCTGATTTTCAATATCAAAAATTTGGAATATATTTGAATATTTTAATAAATATTAGGAGTAGAAAGCGGTCTTTTTGTGTTGAACCCAGCTATTGCGGCCGAGGCGCTAGCCGAGGCTAGGCAAGCTGGGTAAAACACAAAAAGGGCGTTCTACTCCGAACGACATATACTATTTATTCTTCAAGTGTTTCAAAGATTTTTTTGACATTTTTTTTTTTTTTGAATTTTTTAATTGTAGTGTTTGCAATTTCAGTCAAAGCTGGCTGTGTATACTGCAAAACAAAAGCGATGCAACTGTCAAATAACCATTTTCAATATAATCTCGACTGCCGCTGTCAGCGGTCAACTAAGACACTAACATTTTTTTTTTTTATAGTACAACTATAATATTTTTGTACTAGTAAGATAATGAATATCTTCTACAGTGGGTGAGCAATAGCATAATATGAATATTATAATACGCTTGAAGAAAAAATGGTTTTATTTTGATTTTAGAAATAAATACTTCAAATAAGAGTTTTATAGAATTAATTTCAGCGTCGAGCACATCAAGTATTATTACATTAGCCTTTTGTATAAGGGAAATATGTAATTTTAAAAATTATATGCTTTTTGGTTTTACCTTCACCTTTAGGTAACGAAGGTATTGTCTTTGGTCAAAAAATTCGGTGGTGAGTTTTTGATGAATAGACACGTTTTAGGGTCCTTAGAATACGATTTTACTATTTTTACGATGTGTGTGTGTGTGTGTGTGTGTGTGTGTGTGTGTGTGTGTGTATCAGTGTGTGTGTGTCAGTGTGTGTGTGTGTGTGTGTGTGTATTAGTGTGTGTGTGTGTCAGTGTGTGTGTGTGTATCAGTGTGTGTGTGTGTGTGTCAGTGTGTGTGTGTGTGTGTTTCACATTTAATGTTATTATAATTATTAAAGAATATTTTATTCTCTATACGATTTGAATGCATTTTATACTTTATATTAAATGGATATAGAGTTAAAAAATTATCAAGAAATTAAATACTATATATATATATATATATATATATATATATATATATATATATATATATATATATACATGTCGCGGGGTAGTATCACTGGCAAACTCTATGTCGACCAACACTATTTCAGAACCACAGCGATAATATAAACGTGATAATCTCAGCGAGGCAGACATGCACTCACCCCTGAGCACCGCTGCACACTGATTCCATCCAAGCATTGTAGCCAAGAATGCTTGACGTTTCGATTACGACAAAACAATTAAAAGATTATAAGTGATTCATGTAATACTTGATTCATTAAATGATCGTTACGACATGCTTTGGTATTACAATCTCCGACATATATATATATATATATATATATATATATATATATATATATATATATATTAACCAGCTATGCTATGACTCTGGAAACAGCTGCTATATTAAGAAAATTTTGATTGAAAGGTGTTAATGTCAAGTGCAGTTAACAGTATGTTTGTGTAATGTAATGTAATGTCATGTACAAGAAATAGAATCTTTTGCAAGGAACTTTCTGTATGACATTTGTATAAAATACATACAACTGACGGAAGGTAATGTGCTGGCCACATCAGATTTTTTGTAACAAAGCTTGTTAATGTTAATGTCAAGTTATATACATCAAATACGTGCAATTTTATAATTGGATCTATACTTCATGTTGGTGTACGTACAAGGAAGTCGTGTCATGTGGTGTCCGCATCAGATTTTTTTTACCTAGGGTCAACTCTCGAAGAGTTATGTTAAAAAAATAGTTAATACTTAGTTTAATAGGTTTTACTATTTATAACAGTTTATATTGTAATTTGTAATTTAATTTGAATGAATTGCAAATTTAATTTCTGTTATATTCTGCAAAATATTTATTCGCTTCTATATGATAAACTGAAGAAATAACTTCCGAGAAAAACAGTCATTTATTGTGAACAAAATTTGTATACAAGACTAACAGTTATACTTTGTCATTAATAACAATAACTTTGGTAACTATGGTAATTAACGAAGATTTGAAATAGCCAACTCAGCTATAAAATATTTTATTATTACAAATGTTAACATAACATAAACAATGCATACAGTTGTGGAATCAAGGACAAAAGAAAGATATCGCCAATTAATACATCCATCATACAAGTACATGTATGTGTCTCTGATAATGACAATATTAAACACAGAAATGAATCATGTTATAAATAGTAAAAAAAAATTACTTAAGGTGCACTCACAAATGAAAATTAGGTTTATAGTTTTTGTTTAGATTTAAGTAAGTCATTCATAAATGTAAGTTTAAATTAGTTTTGTTATGTACAGACATCTGTGTAAATGCTTCAAAAACAAGATTAAAATATCCGTAGAGCAGTACTCAACAAGGCACCTGTGCGCCGTGAAACTGTCATTCGCTTGACATTATTGGTTATATTTCATCAATTAAGTTATGGCAGGCTCCATGTTCTTCTCGCATTTATTTAAAAAGCCGAATCCACCAAGTGGATACTAAATAAAGATGGGTGTATATATCTATACCATTTCAGACTCGTTCTCATTGGTGAAGTTTGTGACATCAAACTAAATCATAAACCTAAAGTTTGGACCTTGCATTGTTTAGCTTTATGATTTGGATTTAGAGACATTGACTATGTTTACACGTATAGCAAAAAAGTACTTTAACTTGACTTTGACTTTCAAAAGGCGACTTTTGCCGTTGTGTAAACACTCTCGCCTATTACTTTTCTTCCTAAAGTCAAGTCCAAAATAGAATAGACTTGACTCATATAAGTGACTTTTAAAAAGTCGTGTGAACCAACGAACGAAACATACTTTACTTTACTAACAGTGACATCTAGTTTTCATCCACAAATTTCTAGTAATTGGATATTTAATTACAATTTTGTGTTTTATATCTGAATTTAAAATTTTCACAAATTTTCAAATATTTTATGCGATTATTTTTTAATCTATGTCGCATCCAATATTGTTGCTGCATAGTTATATTATTAAAAATATTGCGCTTAAATTTAGTAACTGTAGTTTACAATCCCTTTTTTCTATAAATAATCTATTCTTAATTATGATTACATGATAATACAGTGGACCCCCGGTAATCCGGCCCCTGGCTAATCCGGCACCCCCTGTAATCCGACATGACCCCACCACTAATGTGTTCGACGCGTAGGTATTGATTTGATGATGATTGATTCATAGTATGATTTTTATTCGTAATTTTTGATTATTTTAGTATGTACATTTGTTTGTACACAATTACATATTTCCTAATGTAAAGTTATTATTGTTTGTAAGTTCTATAGCATTAATGACGTTAATTTCATAATAAAACGTAAGCTCTCTATTGTGTTTAATTTACTAAATTTGACATACATAATGAAGTATGATTTGTACTTCAGAGTATAACATATAGAATCTTATCACTGGATCTGTAATTTGTCGGATTACAAGGTACTCGTTTGTAAAAAATTCCGGACTATAGGGGGTCTTAGGCAGTACTCTATAATCCGACAAATTCGATAGTCCGACACTGCCCTGCAAAACGTTTGTCGGATTACCGGGGGTCCACTGTAGTTAAATAGGTAACTCACATCACATGTATTATAACCAAACTTTACTTTGCTGTCAAAGTCAAAGTTGAGTGAAGGACAAGTAACAAACGTAAAGTCAAGTAGGTTTGACCCTTATGTGTAAACGCACCATTAAATTGGCTTTTCATAAGTCGCCTTTTGAAAGTCAATTCAAAGTAAATTTTTCTCATACGTGTAAACGTAGTCCATAATTCTGAAGTGTGAATGGAGTCATTACATAATATGCGGCCAAAGTCTTTAAATCTAAAGTAGAAACCATAAATCTAAACCTAATTTTCATTTGTGAATGCACCTTTACTGCTATAGCTATGTTATTATTTACTATTAATTCATTAATTTAAAGTTAATTTGAGATGCCGCGTGGGGAAATGACCGCTACAGTGGCAATATTGCGCGTGACACAACATAATTCTACGTGCGTGATCATCTTACGAAGTTTGTGACAGCTTATAAATTACGCGTAAGTTTTGTATAATTTTAATTACAAATCGATAGTTTTTCACTCAATCCGAAGGTCGCGCGTAGAAAAAGCCGAGAAAACAAAACTTTCTCACGAAACAAAACAACATTTTGCTGTTGAATGAGAATGAGTGTATGTTTAAGCAATTTAAGTTTAATTAGAGGTCAGAAAAATTGGCCCAATTTAATTGTCGGCGAGACAAGTGCACTTGCGAACAAACTGTCAATAATAATAATAATAATAATAATAATAATAATAATAATAATAATAATAATAATAATAATAATAATCAGTGTTTTTTTACCTCTCGCTAAGGGGCTGTCCTTAAATTACGTAACGCTTCAAGGGGGGGGGTCAAGAGGAGCGTTACGCAGCGTTACGAGGGGGTGGGGGAGGGTTAATGTGTGCGTTACGTAACGATAAAATATAAAAAATATTGCTAAACTTGCTTTAATAGTTTTGAAACATTCAAATTTCGCGGTGCTAATTCGTATATGCAGGCAGTCGTTTGTTTTCAATAACAGTCAACATAATATGTCGGGCACAGTTCAAATTCGGGCCAGTGGTCTTTCATTCGTGCAATGCAATTCATATTAAAACATGAATTCAAGTAGTGTAGATAAGGAAAAACTTTTCAATAGTTTGTTTAAAGCATATGGAAATGCATATTATGCTTTTAATTTCTGTGCTGTTATTTTTTCATCTTTATGTACATTAATTTAATTAGTTTCTGTTTCAAATTTTAACTGAATATTAAGGAGGCCATATACTTTTATATACAGTAAATAAATTGGGGTGACAAGCCGTAGGGCAAGAGTAGTACATTATTTTTTTATCTTTATGTACATTAATTTAAATAGTTTCTGTTCTGTTCTGTTATTTTTCATCTTTATGTACATTAATTTAAATAGTTTCTGTTTCAACTTTTAACTGAATATTAAGGAGGCCATATACTTTTATATCCAGTAAAAAATTGGGGGGGGGGCAAGTACTGCGTTACGTAATATATGGGGGGGTTCATGTTTGCGTTACGGGTGCGTTACAAAGGGGGGAGGGGGTATCAAAAATTTCCTAATTTTGCGTTACGTAATTTAAGGACAGCCCATAAGAGAGGTATTGTATTCATGCTAAATATCGCATATCCAGATTTTAGTGAATAAGCAGTCCCTAGAATCCGATTATAACATTTTTACGATGATGTCCGTACGTGTGTGTGTGGATGTGTGTGTGTGGATGTGTGTGTGAATGTTGGATTCACGATTTCTCAAATACTATAAGACTTAAGACATTTTTAACTACGGATTCCTCAATCTAACAATAATGGGAAGAGTTGATTGTTTTGGTAACAATTGGACAACCGGAAGTAGTAGTTACAAGAAAAAAATCATCTAAATATTATTTATCGAAAATTTATGTAAATACTTATATTAAAGAACGTTAAATTCTTTATTCGATAAATATAAATTCATTATTATATCTCTAGATTTAGATAAAGAAATGCATATAAAATAATTTGATATAAAAATTCTCAGATCAAACTACTTCAAGGCAAGAAATTCAAATGTTTGTAAATGGCACATAAATGCCACTGTCAAAATTATTTGTATGCCACTGTCAAAAATATTTGTACATTATTATGAAGAAAAAAAAGTCAATAACGCAACAGAATATACGTAAAAAAGAATATAAAAGAAATTTGCGAAAAAATGACGAATATAAAGAAAAAGAAAAGGAAAGTAGGAAAAGAAAATTTCAGGATATTGAACTTAAAGAAAATGTATGTATTGTACATAATGTATATTAAAATATCCAGAGCTGGGCAAAGTACCGGAAAGTAGTAATTGAAGTACAAGTACCAAGTATCTTGATGTTTTTAAAAGTACTTGAAGTACAAGTACTTTTTTAGTTTCTAAAGTACTTGAAAGTACCAAGTACTTAAAAAAGTACTTGTAAATTTGGGTGCAAGTACTTTTTCAGATAATTGATATTTTTCTGATTATATGAACCTTAAAAGGTGATTGTTGACAAAAATTTCAATATGGTTTATTTGGTTATTTAAAACAAGAGTTCCTCGCTGGGACTGCCGTATCACCTAGCGATCTCATGACGTAAAATTGACGTCATATGATCGCCAAGCGATGCGAGAAGCTGTACCGAGATGTTAGAATGACGTCATTTTTACGTTATGCGATCGCCAGGCGATACGCAAAGTCCTAGTACTATAGTTAGGTAATACAAACATTTATGTATATGCAATATGCGCAGATTAGAATTAAGTTATTTATGCCAAAAAAATTGCAAATATATCTTTACTTTCATATTATCGCTGAATATATATTTATTAATGAAATTCACATAACACCACACCTCTGCAAAGAAACACTGACTACGTTTACACGTAAAAGAAAAATTTACTTTGACTTGACTTTCAAAAGGCGACTTATGAAAAGTCAATTTAATGGTGCGTTTACACATAACGTCAAATATACTTCACTTTACGTTTGTTACTTGTCCTTCACTCACCTTTGACTTTGACAGCAAAATAAAATTTGGTTTGATGTAAGTTACATATTTAACTATTATCATATAATCATAAAGAGAATAAATTATTTATAGAAAAAATGGATAGTAAACTACAGTTACTAAATTTAAGCGCGATATTTTTAAATAATAAAACTATGCAGCAACAATATTGGATGCATAAAATATTTTAAAATTCGAGAATATTTTAAATGAGACCCTTAGCGCAAAGCTTAGCGTAGATGGCAGCATATGGACATTCTTGTAAGTACGTATTACAATTTACAGACTTTTGTAAGAATACACAGATATTGTTGTGTGTAACCGTGACTTTTCATGGTTGTGGCACATTATATAAACACAAAATATAGAATAATATACAATAGATGCAATAAAACAAACGTTTTTAACAAATACGTTGTCTAAATTTATTATTTTTTTAATAGTAATGTTTGACGGTCGTTTGACGTTTTAAAGTCTTTTGAAGGTTAAAGTAACTAGCCCAGTACCGAATCTATCGGGAGAAATATTGTGCTAAGGCTCAGATTCAGATATAAAACACAAAATTGTGTAATTAAATATCTGGGAATTTGTGGATGAAAACTAGATATCACTGTAGTAAAGTAAATTATGTTTCGTTCGTTGGTTCACACGGCTTTTTAAAAGTCACTTATATGAGTCAAGTCTATTTTATTTTGGACTTGACTTTAGGGAGAAAAGTAATAGGCGAGAGTGTTTACACAACGGCAAAAGTCGCCTTTTGAAAGTCAAAGTCAAGTCAAAGTACTTTTTTGCTATACGTGTAAACATAGTCACTGACAGACAAACAAAGTAATTCAAGTACATTTAAAGTAATTCAAATAAAATGAAAATAAAATAAATATATCATCACGGCTTATTACCCATTGCTGGGTGTGCCTATCTGCTTTGTAAGCAGATATCGGTAAAGATGATATATTTGCACCGAGCGGGCGCTTACCAGGCGACACCTCTCGGGCACTCATTGCTGACGTGGAGAGTGCACCACAGGGGTCAATTTTGTGCCATTTAAAATTGGAAATAATTGGCGTCGGTCGGGATCGAACCCGATTCCCCAGATTCTCGACCTAACACTCAGGCACGCGGCCACGAGACCCCGTAAAGTAATTCAAGTACATTTAAAATACTTCAAGTACATTTAAAATACTTCAAGTACATTTAAAGTACATCAAGTACATTTAAAGTACTTCAAGTACATTTAAAGTACTTCAAGTATTTTTCATTGTACTTCAAGTATTTTTCCAAGTACTAAGTACCAAGTACATGTGAATAGATTTACTTTGTCAAGTACAAAGTACTATAAATAGAAAGTACTTCAAGTACAGTACTTGAAGTACTCAAAGTACTTGCAAGCCTAATAAAGTACTTCTCTTGCAAGTATTGCCCAGCTCTGAAAATATCCCATACATTTTGCAAATATATGTGAAAATTATTTTGTAGTGAGACATGAATATATGTATTTGTATTTAAAAATATTCTTAGTTTTATGCGTACAACCAGGTAAAATATCTGGCGAGAGGTTATGTGCTGACCACATCAGATTTTTGTAGAAAAAGAGGTGCCGGTACTAAGAAAAGAGGTGGTGGAACGCACATTTTGTTAAATGTTTTATTGAAAAATAAAACAGTTTTACCATACATGTGAATGTGAATAAATATATCGTTGGCGCAATTTATATTTCCATAATTTCAGAAAAATATCAAAATTAGTAAAAAAAACTAAATTTTTTTTGAAAAAACTGTCGAATATAGGTGCCGGAACGCCGTACCGGTGCGTTACATCACAAAAAATCTCGTGTAGCCAACACAATACCTCCCACCATTTACAGCCCGAGTCATAAAAAAGGTCCTTATTTTTGGATTAGCGAATTTTACTCTAATTTTGACAGTATATTTCTTAAAATATAGTCTAATCTAATCCAAGTAACTACCTTTTTTAAAACCCTCAACAGGATTAAATCCCAATTACATAATGGGTTCACATCCACACACACATCCATGCCTTAGTGGGATTCGCACCCAGAGCCCCGAGGGCACTCGTGACATGAGGCGTTGCTCTAATCATTGAGCCACCGGAGCTATAATAAAATAAAATTAAATTGTAAATACCGGGATAAAATAGAATTCACTAATCCAAAAATGAGGATTAGCTTAAATATTTTTGTGTATCGTTAATTTTTATTAATCTAAATACATACCTACATTTTTCTTATGCTGGAAACTGTATTGAATATCTTTGTTATTGTTCTATTTATTTTTTTTTCTTTTTAAAACGTTACTAATATTATTTTGAAATGATTAGTTCTTTGATAGTGACATTTATCTGTCAGTTACATACATTTGAATAACTGCGTTTTGTTTGTTTAAAGCGTAGGCTCTGGGATTTTTATAAATTTATCCATAAATTATATAGAAAAAGTATTAATGCAAATTTATTGAAAATTTAATAATCTTTAATTTTTATAATAACATTAGTCTCCAAAAAATAACATTTAAAGGTATTTTTCGAAAACTATTTTGAGTTTCTAGTAAAATGCCATTACCGGTTATCCGGTTTTTACCAAAATCTAATGGGCTCTTTCCATTACAGATAAAGTTCGAAATACAAGGTTTCAAAATTTTCTGAATGATAGTATTTGAATTAGAGTGGAGGATCCACACATACATACATACGCACACACACACACGCACACACACACACACACGCACACGCACACACGCACACGCACACGCACACGCACACGCACACGCACACGCACACGCACACGCACACGCACACGCACACGCACACGCACACGCACACGCACACGCACACGCACACGCACACGCACACGCACACGCACACGCACACGCACACGCACACGCACACGCACACGCACACGCACACGCACACGCACGCGCACACGCACACGCACACGAACACGCACACGCACACGCAGACGCACACGCACACGCACACGCACACCCACACGCACACACACACACACACACACACACACACACACACACACACACACATATATACACATATACACATATACACATATACACATATACACATATACACATATACATATATACACATATACACATATACACACATACACATATACACACATACACACATACACACATACACACATACACACATACACACATACACACATACATATACGCACACACATACACAGACATCATCGTGAAAATGTTAAAATTGGATTCTAGGGACCGTAAACGTGGTCATATACTAAAATCACGATATGCGATTTTTAGCACGATCCCTATACCTCCCTTACCAAGGGTAGCGGGAGGTAAAAAGCCCTGATAATAATAATAATATTTATTACGCTTTTTCATTGCATATTTGTTGTCTCTGACTGAAAATCAAAATAAATATAAGTATTTTGCAAACTCTGTACCGAAATTAAGCAATATTTTGGATGATTTGTTACGTTGTAATATTCAACCTCGATTAGGTAAATGTGGTGAAATATGAGTACGGGCTTCTTGTAATAGTTCCTGGTTCCTGTTTTCCGAACTTGCTTTAATATTCGATTTGATGCCAGATAACGACCGTTAGCGCTTTCTACTAATAATCAGATTCAATATTGGGAGCTAATCCTGTGAAATACGACTTGTAACAAACTTCATCATAAATTTAGATTGCAATCATTAGTGCCGAACTAAACCTCAAAAGTCGATTTAGATCTCTACTTCGCAGTAGTAGTAGGTCACTACGAATAGTATTAGAACTGAAAATTATAAACATAATTTCACACTACAATAGAAATTCTGGCAGAAATTATATCGTCATGTACAAAATTCTATTCTTTTCTATTGCAATTTAAAAGAAAAAATCTGATGTGGCCAACACATAACCTCTCGCCAGATATTTTACCTGGTTGTACGCATAAAACGAAAAATATGTTTAAATACAAATACATATATTCATGTCTGACTACAAAATAATTATTTTAATATAAATTATGTACAATACATACATTTTCTTTATATTCAATATCCTGAAATTTTCTTTTTCTACTTTCCTTTTCTTTTTCTTTATATTCGTCATTTTTTCGCAAATTCCTTTTATATTCTTTTTTACGTATATTCTTTTGCGTTGTTGACTTTTTTTATTTTCATAATCTTCATAATAATGTACAAATATTTTTGACAGAGGCATACAAATATTTTTGACAGTGACATTTATGTGTCAATTACAAACATTTGAATTTCTTGCCTTGTAGTAGTTTGATCTGAGATTTTTTACATCAAATTATTTTATATGCCTTTCTTTATCTCTAAATCTATAGAAGATATAATAATGAATTTATATTTATCGAATAAAGAATTTAACGTTCTTTAATATAAGTATTTACATAAATTTTCGATAAATAATATTTAGATAATTTTTTTCTTGTAACTACTACTTCCGGTTGTCCAATTGTTACCAAAACTGACTGGACTCTTCCGATTATTGTTAGATTGAGGAATCCGTAGTTAAAAATGTCTTAAGTCTTATAGTATTTGAGATAAAGTGAATCCAACATCCACACACACATCCACACACACATACGGACATCATCGTAAAAATGTTATAATCGGATTCTAGGGACCTTAAAACGTGCTTATTCATTAAAATCTGGATATGCGATTTTTAGCATGAATACAATTTCTCTCTTAGCGAGAGGTAAAAAATCTGGTGTGGCCAACACAATACCTCCCGCCATGTACCTACCGCCCGAGTCACAAAAAAGATTAAGCTAATTCTTATTTTTGGATTAGCGAATTTTACTCTAATGTTGGCAGTTTATTTCTTAAAATATAGTTTATTCTAATCCAAGTAACTACCTTTTCTGATAATAAAATGAAGATTAAATTTTAAATACCGGGATAAAATAGAATTCACTAATCCAAAAATAAGAATTAACTTAAACTTTTTTGCGAATCTTTAATTTTTATTAATCTAAATACATATCTACATATTTACATAAGCGAGAAACTGTATTGATTTCCTTTGCTATTGTTCTATTTATATTTTTCTTTTTAAATCGTTACTATTATTATTTTGAAATGATTTGATCTTTAACAGTGACATTTATCTGTCTTGAGAGCACTCATAACATGAGGTGTTGCTCTAACCATTGAGTCACCGGAGGTATAATAAAATGAAGATTAAATTTTAAATACCGGGATAGAATAGAATTCGCCAATCCAAAAATGAGGATTAACTTAAACATTTTTGTGAATCGTTAAATTTTATTAATCTAAATACATACCTACATATTTACTTATGCTGGAATCTGTACTGAATTCCTTTTCTATTGTTCTATTTACTTTTTACCTTCCGTCACCTTTAGGTAAGGAAGGTATCGTCTTTGGTCAAAAAATTTGGTGGTGAGTTCTTGATGAATAAGCACGCTTTAAGGTCCCTAGAATACGATTTTACTATTTTTACGATGATGTCTGTATGTGTGTGTGTGTGTAACAAAATTTTAGTCTGCGATAACTTTAGTACTGCAATTCCAAAAATTATAATTCTTTCTTATTCTTCTTCGCTGCATCCATATGAAGAGCTGATTAGATTTGGACAACCGGAAGTGCCGTCATTTGAAGATTTTAACAGTTTTTCTTGAAACAACGATGTTAAATATCATTTTTTCACATTTAATGTTATTATAAATATTAAAGAACATTGTATTCTCTATACGATTTGACTGCATTTTGTACTTCATATTAAATCGATATACATAGTTATAAAATTATAAAGAAATTAAATTTCATAAATTAGCTAGCTATGCTAGAAACAGCTACTATATTAAGAAAATTCTGATTGACAGATGTCAGTGTCAAGTGCAATTGACATATTCGTAGTATATTTGTGTTAGGATATTTTTGCTCGCAATTTTCTGTATGGAATACATACAACTGTCGAAAGGTAATGTACATACAAGAAATTTAGAATCTTTTGCAAGAAACTTTCTGTGTGGATTTTATAGAAAATACATAGGCATTTACGAAAATTCTACCGGTAGATACCGCATACCGACTGTGTTATCGTGTTCGACAATTGTTCAGTTACTACCAGATCCATCTACTGGATTCATGAAGAATCTAATCCCAAAAAAAGGTAGTGATGCAATGCGAAGTGTGCGCGGTAAAAGTGGAAATGTGTTCAAAGTAGGACTCTGCCCAGTTTGTTAACTACGTCAAATTTCTAATCTGTTTTAAATTTTCAAATTTTTTCATAGGTTATGGATCTACCCTGTTTACCACATGCGTTCTTAAAATATCGATTCCGGTAACTATAACCTGATAAAAAGCTGTTTACTGGTAACAGTTCATCGGTAGAATTTAAAAAAGGATCGAAATTTTTAAAAAATTTAAAATTCTGAAAATCTGTATTTAATTAGTTTGAAGGGTGTAGATTTAAGATTTTAAAACCACAGGTCGATATCTCTTTTCGTGTCCGAGATATTCGTCCTCAAAACTTTCAAAAATGCCCATTTTTGGGATATGACCCAAAAATGGTCAATTATACACCGCTGGCGATATTACCATTAGATTCTACGAGCAAAATTACATATGCATACCAATTTTCATAATTTTTGAACGAATATTACAATCTCCAGAAGGAAAAGTCTGAAAATGGCCAAAAATCGCAAAAAATCTAAGGTGTACCCCTTGCGATTTTCTCAGTTTTCGACGATTTTAAAGAGTGTTTAATAATAAATGTATCCGTTGGAACATTTTGATAAAAATTGGTATACTTATGTTTTTTGGTACGAGAAATTTACTGGTGAGGTCGCTGAAGGTGTACCGCACACCCATTTTTGGGTATGAGGGTGGTGATGTGTAACAAAGGGTCGAAATTTTAAAAAAATTTAAAATTCTGAAAATTTGTATTTAATTAGTTTGAAGGATGTAGATTTAAGATTTTAAAACCACAGGTCGATATCTCTTTTCGTGTCCGAGATATTCGTCCTCAAAACTTTGCTCAAAAATGCCCATTTTTGGGATATGACCCAAAAATGGTCAATTATACACCGCTGGCGATATCACCATTAGATTCTATGAGCAAAATTACATAAGCATACCAATTTTCATAATTTTTGAACAAATATTACAATCTCCAGAAGGAAAAGTCTGAAAATGGCCAAAAATCGCAAAAAATCTAAGGTGTACCCCTTGCGATTTTCTCAGTTTTCGACGATTTTAAAGAGTGTTTAATAATAAATGTATCCGTTGGAACATTTTGATAAAAATTGGTATACTTATGTTTTTTGGTACGAGAAATTTACTGGTGAGGTCGCTGAAGGTGTACCGCATACCCATTTTTGGGTATGAGGGTGGTGATGTGTAACAAAGGGTCGAAATTTTAAAAAAATTTAAAATTCTGAAAATTTGTATTTAATTAGTTTGAAGGATGTAGATTTAAGATTTTAAAACCACAGGTCGATATCTCTTTTCGTGTCCGAGATATTCGTCCTCAAAACTTTGCTCAAAAATGCCCATTTTTGGGATATGACCCAAAAATGGTCAATTATACACCGCTGGCGATATCACCATTAGATTCTATGAGCAAAATTACATAAGCATACCAATTTTCATAATTTTTGAACAAATATTACAATCTCCAGAAGGAAAAGTCTGAAAATGGCCAAAAATCGCAAAAAATCTAAGGTGTACCCCTTGCGATTTTCTCAGTTTTCGACGATTTTAAAGAGTGTTTAATAATAAATGTATCCGTTGGAACATTTTGATAAAAATTGGTATACTTATGTTTTTTGGTACGAGAAATTTACTGGTGAGGTCGCTGAAGGTGTACCGCATACCCATTTTTGGGTATGAGGGTGGTGATGTGTAACAAAGGGTCGAAATTTTTAAAAAATTTAAAATTCTGAAAATTTGTATTTAATTAGTTTGAAGGATGTAGATTTAAGATTTTAAAACCACAGGTCGATATCTCTTTTCGTGTCCGAGATATTCGTCCTCAAAACTTTCAAAAATGCCCATTTTTGGGATATGACCCAAAAATGGTCAATTATACACCGCTGGCGATATTACCATTAGATTCTACGAGCAAAATTACATATGCATACCAATTTTCATAATTTTTGAACAACTATTACAATCTCCAGAAGGAAAAGACTGAAAATGGCCAAAAATCGCAAAAAATCTAAGGTGTACCCCTTGCGATTTTCTCAGTTTTTGGCGATTTTAAAGAATGTATCATAATAAATGTATCCGTTGGAATATTTTGATGAAAATTGGTATACTTATGGTTTTTGGTACGAGGAATTTACTGGTGAGGTCGTTGAAGGTGTACCGCACACCCATTTTTGGGTATGAGGGTGATGAGGTTTAAAAAAATGTCGAAATTTTTAAAAAAATTAAAATTCTGAAAATTTCTATTGAATTAGTTTGAATGGTGTAGATTTAAGATTTTAAAACCACAGGTCGATATCTCTTTTCGTGTCCGAGATATTCGTCCTCAAAACTTTGCTCAAAAATGCCCTTTTTTGGGTCATATCCCAAAAATGGTCAATTATACACCGCTGGCGATATCACCATTAGATTCTATGAGCAAAATTACATAAGCATACCAATTTTCATAATTTTTGAACAAATATTACAATCTCCAGAAGGAAAAGTCTGAAAATGGCCAAAAATCGCAAAAAATCTAAGGTGTACCCCTTGCGATTTTTTCAGTTTTTGGCGATTTTAAAGAATGTTTAATAATAAATGTATCCGTAGGAATATTTTGATGAAAATTGGTATACTTATGGTTTTTGGTACGAGGAATTTACTGGTGAGGTCGTTGAAGGTGTACCGCACACCCATTTTTGGGTATGAGGGAGATGAGGTTTAAAAAAATGTCGAAATTTTTAAAAAAATTAAAATTCTGAAAATTTCTATTGAATTAGTTTGAATGGTGTAGATTTAAGATTTTAAAACCACAGGTCGATATCTCTTTTCGTGTCCGAGATATTCGTCCTCAAAACTTTGCTCAAAAATGCCCTTTTTTGGGTCATATCCCAAAAATGGTCAATTATACACCGCTGGCGATATCACCATTAGATTCTATGAGCAAAATTACATAAGCATACCAATTTTCATAATTTTTGAACAAATATTACAATCTCCAGAAGGAAAAGTCTGAAAATGGCCAAAAATCGCAAAAAATCTAAGGTGTACCCCTTGCGATTTTTTCAGTTTTTGACGATTTTAAAGAATGTTTAATAATAAATGTATCCGTTGGAATATTTTGATGAAAATTGGTATACTTATGGTTTTTGGTACGAGTAATTTACTGGTGAGGTCGTTGAAGGTGTACCGCACACCCATTTTTGGGTATGAGGGTGATGAGGTTTAAAAAAGGGTCGAAATTTTTAAAAAAATTAAAATTCTGAAAATTTCTATTGAATTAGTTTGAATGGTGTAGATTTAAGATTTTAAAACCACAGGTCGATATCTCTTTTCGTGTCCGAGATATTCGTCCTCAAAACTTTGCTCAAAAATGCCCTTTTTTGGGTCATATCCCAAAAATGGTCAATTATACACCGCTGGCGATATCACCATTAGATTCTATGAGCAAAATTACATAAGCATACCAATTTTCATAATTTTTGAACAAATATTACAATCTCCAGAAGGAAAAGTCTGAAAATGGCCAAAAATCGCAAAAAATCTAAGGTGTACCCCTTGCGATTTTTTCAGTTTTTGACGATTTTAAAGAATGTTTAATAATAAATGTATCCGTTGGAATATTTTGATGAAAATTGGTATACTTATGGTTTTTGGTACGAGTAATTTACTGGTGAGGTCGTTGAAGGTGTACCGCACACCCATTTTTGGGTATGAGGGTGATGAGGTTTAAAAAAGGGTCGAAATTTTTAAAAAAATTAAAATTCTGAAAATTTCTATTAAATTAGTTTGAATGGTGTAGATTTAAGATTTTAAAACCACAGGTCGATATCTCTTTTCGTGTCCGAGATATTCGTCCTCAAAACTTTGCTCAAAAATGCCCTTTTTTGGGTCATATCCCAAAAATGGTCAATTATACACCGCTGGCGATATCACCATTAGATTCTATGAGCAAAATTACATAAGCATACCAATTTTCATAATTTTTGAACAAATATTACAATCTCCAAAAGGAAAAGTCTGAAAATGGCCAAAAATCGCAAATGCGATTTTTTCAGTTTTTAACCATTATAAAGAATGTATAGTAATAAATGTATGTTAAATATCATTTTTTCACATTTAATGTTATTATAAATATTAAAGAACATTGTATTCTCTATACGATTTGACTGCATTTTGTACTTCATATTAAATCGATATAGAATTATGATATTATAAAGAAATTAAATTTCATAAATTAGCCAGCTACGCTAGAAACAGCTATTATATTAAGAAAATTCTGATTGAAAGATGTGTCAAGTGCAATTGACATATTCGTAGTATATTTGTGTTAGGATCTTTTTGCTAGCAATTTTCTGTATGGAGTTAGTATAAAATACATACAACTGTCGAAGGGTATTGTACATACAAGAAATTTAAAATCTTTTGCAAGGAACTTTCTGTATGGATTTTATAGAAAATACATAGGCATTTACGAAAATTCTACCGGTAGATACCGCATACCGACTGTGTTCGAAAACACGAGTGGTAAAAAGTTACCGTGTTCGAAAATTGTTCAGTTACTACCAGATCCATCTACTGGATTCATGAAGAATCTAATCTCAAAAAAGGTAGTGATGCAAAGCGAAGTGTGCGCGGTAAAAGTGGAAATGTGTTCAAAGTAGGACTCTGCTCAGTTTGTTAACTACGTCAAATTTCTAACCTGTTTTAAATTTTCAAATTTTTTCATAGGTTATGGATCTACCCTGTTTACCACATGCGTTCTTAAAATATCGATTCCGGTAACTATAACCTGATAAAAGCTGTTTACCGGTAACAGTTCACCGGTAGAATTTTCGTAAATACCTCATATAACTGACGGACGGTAATGTGCTGGCCACATCAGATTTTTTCTTTTTAAAACGTTACTAATATTATTTTGAAATGATTAGTTCTTTGATAGTGACATTTATCTGTCAGTTACATACATTTGAATAACTGCGTTTTGTTTGCTTAAAGCGTAGGCTCTGGGATTTAAATTATGGATAATTTTATAAATATATCAATAAAATATACAGAAAAAGTATTAATGCAAATCTATAGAAAATTTCATAATCTTTAATTTTTATAATAACATTAATCTCGAAAAATAACATTTAAAGGTATTTTTCGTAGAAAAACTATTTTGAGCTTCTAGTAAAGTGCCATTTCTGGTTATTCGATTTTCACCAAAATCTGATGGACTTTTTCCATTACACAAAAAGTTCGAAATACAATGTTTCAAAATTTTCTGAATGATAGTATGTATTTGAGTTAGAGTGGAGGATCCACACATACTCGTACACACAGACATCATTGTGAAAATTGGATTCTAGGAACCTTAAAACGTGGTCATTTAGCAAGATCTCGATATGCAATTTTTAGCACGATCCCAATACCTCCCTTACCAAGGGTAGCGGGAGATAAAAAGGGAAAATTGCAAGAATTTTAAAAAGCAGCAGATTTCGAAAGATGACGTAAAAGCCGAAATCGCGATAAAGATAATAAATCCTAGTTTGTGAAACCTAGCCAAGTGTTAATTATTTTACCCGTTTACCGAATTATTAGTATTTAAATATAATTTTATTACCTTCCGTCACCTTTAGGTAAGGAAGGTATTGTCTCTGGTCAAAAAATTCGGTGGTGAGTTTTTGACGAATAAGCACGTTTTAGGGTCCCTACAATACGATTTTACTATTTTTACGATGATGTCTGCATGTGTGTGTGTGTGTATGTGTGTGTGTATGTATGTGTGTCTGTGTGTGTATGTGTATGTAACAAAATTTTCGTCTACGATAACTTCTATACTAGAATTCTAAAAATTATATTTCTTTCGTATTTCTCTTCGTTACATCCATGTGAAGAGCTGATTAGATTTTGGTTAGAATTGGACAACCGGAAGTACCTTCATTTGAAGATTTTAACAGTTTTTCTTAAAAAAAAACTATGTTAAATATCATTTTTTCACATTTAATGTTATTATAAATATTAAAGAAATTTTATACTCTATACGATTTGACTGCATTTTATAGTTAATATTAAATGGATATAGAGTTAAAAAATTATAAAGAAATTAAATTTCATAAAGTAGCCATAGCTATGGAAACAGCTACTATATTAAGAAAATTTTGATTGAAAGATGTCAGTGTCAAGTGAAATTGACATAGTGTGTTTATCTTATAATTTTACTGGAAATATAAGATCTTTTGCTTTCTATATGGAATTTGTATAAAATACATACAACTGCTTTAAGGTAATGTACAAGAAATAATAATAATAAATCTTTTATTTCTGCAGATACATTACACTGTATATATAAAACGTCACAAAATAATAATTTTCTGTATGAAATTTGCATAAAATTTGTACAACATACATAGAACTGACGGAAGGTAATGTGCTGGCCACAGCAGATTTTTCACATTTAATGTTATTATAAATATTAAAGAATATTTTATTCTCTATACGATTTGACTACATTTTATACTGAATATTAAATGGATATAGAGTTAAAAAATTATAAAGAAATTAAATTTCATAAAGTAGCCATAGCTATGGAAACAGCTACTATATTAAGAAAATTTTGATTGAAAGATGTCAGTGTCAAGTAAAATTGACATATTGTGTTTGTCTTATAATTTTTCTGGAAATATAGGATCTTTTGCTATAAATTTTCTGTATGGAATTTACATAAAATACATGCAACTGCCGGAAGGTAAAGTACAAGAAATATAATCTTTAGCAAGAAACTTTCTGTTTGAAATTTGTACAATATACATAGAACTGACGGAAGGTAATGTGCTGGCCACATCAGATATTTTTTTATTGAATTTTATAATTTTTGTTCCAATTTTTACGTAAGAAGCGGAGTAGTGTCACTACGAAAATGCAAGTAGAAAATATACTAATCTTGTTTACTATTTGATTAACATATTTTACATTTACGACTTATAATTACATATGAGCGTAAAATGATACACTTATAAATAAACTATTCATACGATATCATAACCACATTCTGTATCGAGTCTATTAGGCGTAGAAACTTTTAGCTTTGGTTAGCGCAATGTAATTAGATTACTAAATAGATAGTGTCGATGTCGATATAGCAATTAGTGCATGTGCTTGGCTTGAAGCAAATGAAAAGTTGTAGCGCAGTGGCAAACCCATCATTAGACCAATTTGCCTGCGGCTGTTGTTCTCTGTACAGCAAAGTGGCCGGAGTGGTCCCGGACTCCGGAACAAGCCCGGAGCCTGACGAATTCCGGGACGTGCCGAAATTGCGTCCCACAGAACACACGGAAACTTGTCCTACGCAGACAATAGAATTAGACTAATGAAGGAAACTGGATATTATTTCAGGCATACGTATATATATATATATATATATATATATATATATATATATATATATATATATATATATATATATATATATATATATATATATATGTATATATATATATATATATACATATATATATATATATATATATACATATATATATATATATATACATATATATATATATATATATATATATATATATATATATATATATATGTGTGTGTGTGTGTGTGTGTGTGTATGTGTGTGTGTGTGTGTGTGTGTGTATGTGGGTGTGTGTGTGTGTAACAAAATTTTCGTCTGCGATAACTTTAATATTGCAATTCCACAAATTATAATTCTTTCTTCTTCTTCTTCGTTGCATCCCTATGAAGATATTATATGAAGATATTACTTGAAACTCTGAACAGATTTTCGTGAAAAATATATTATGATATACTCCAAAACTTGTCAAATTTAGTATTTACGACTTTTATATGAACGGGAACAACATATTAGATTTTGGCTAAAATTGATAAATCGGAAGTGATACTTTATTTGAAGCTCTGAACTGATTTTCGTGAAAAATAAATTGATTCAATCCAAAACTTTTCAAATTTGGTATTTAAGATATTTATATTAATGGGAACGACATATTAGATGTTTGCTAAAATTGATAAACCGGAAGTACTACTTTACAGGAAGCTATAAACAGATTGTCTTGAAAAATATATTTTCTATTTTGGTCATCTTTTCAAAAAATGTACGTTATTATCATGTCCAGGAATTTCAATTTCGGTTGTTTAATATATACTTTATGAAACTCATTTGGATGTCATAAAGAAGTACTTTATGATATCCAAATGGATTTCATAAAGTACATTAAAGAACCAAAATAGAAAAAATATATTAAAACATGATCCAAAACTTCTCAAATTTGGTATTTAAAACACGTGTATAATTTGAAACAACATATCAGATTTTGACTATACTTATTTGATAAACCGGAAGTGGTACTGTGGTAATTTGTAGCTCTTAATAGATTTTCGAGGAAAAACATAATAAAATATAATCAAAAATTTGGTATTACAGACTATTCTATATTTATTGAATCAACAAATTGATTTTGTTTGCGAACGATCAACCGGAAGTGATACTTTACTTAAAGTTCATTGCTATTTCAAACATGGAATTGACGAGAGGTCATGTGTTGGCCACATCAGATTTTTTTACATTTAATGTTATTATAAATATTAAAGAATATTTTATTCTCTATACATTTTATCCTTGATATTCAATGGATATGATACCAACTAGCAACTATATTATTACACATAGGTACAAATTTCCCTAAATCAAATCTATTTAATATACAGTTTTTTAAAATATTTTATTAACGCAAATTTTATAAGAACATCATAAAACATTTCTTTAAAATACTATTATAAATCTTGAAACTAATAGAAACGCATTGATATAATTTCTCATATAGTAAATACTTGAAATATCATATCATTAAATAATTATTGTTGGTATTGTTTAAGAAATACCATACTAAACTATTATTCACGAAAGATGACTATTCAAGGTCATTTGTGAGCCGTCTGATATAATATTACTTGCAGATAACTTCATTGCATTTCGTTTGCATAGGCGTGCAACATGAAATATTTATGGACACATTTTAACAGAAAAATAAGAATAATTTTTTTTAATAATGTTTTTTTCTAAATAATGCCTTTCTGAAAGATTTATGTTCTTCACTTATGTTTTTCCAAAATACAAAAACATAGACAACTTATAAACCAAGGAATAATAATTTGATTTAAACGTCAACGCCACTGGGTAAATATTAGCACAGAAGGCAGTGTAGTAGATAATTAGGTATCTGTAATTCTACGACATATGTCATTATTATTTATAGTCTGTTAGAAAGTAATGCCACTATTTACGTATATCTGTCACACCATATAAATTAAATAGACATAGGTCAAATAATCTTTCTCTTTCTAATACAAAATGTTGCTAAGCTACTGCTGTAAAATAATGTGTATTCTTTCTTCGAACAAATGTCCTTGAATAGTTATCTTTCGTGAATAATAGTGTAAAACTATTATTCAACACATTCATATCTTCCGAAAAATGAAATTCCATTTCTTCCATCTAGCAATCTGTGTTTGTCATCTGCAGTGAACGATTCATTCCTCCCTTCGATGCTTTTCTTCACCTCGTTCTCTCCACCAATAGGAAACGAGAACGAAGAACATGTTCGCATCGGAGGGTAATTTACACCCCGGGATGCAATGCATCGTTACGGAGACAAGGTGCGACGCTAACGCCACTGTGGCAGTTTTCTACATTACGAAGGTGGAGGTGCAGGTTATGTTAGGAGACTAAACTGATTTTCTTTACCAGCAGCAAATTGCTTACAACGGTGTAAAGTGTACATGAGATGTTTTGTAAAGGGGGTGTAATTTCATTGTGTAATGGTAATTTTGTAAGAGAAAAAAGATTGGGAGAGACATTTATAAATACATAAAATACGAGGGTGGTTTACGCTCGGTATTTTCAACTCTGGTTAAAATGACTGTTATATGTCAATTTAAAAAAAATGTCGCATTGAAAAATTGATACATGTGTAATTTTTACAGCTTATGCTGTAATATTGATGCTAGATTTTTCTTTTCAGTTACACTAACAGAAAGTTTAACCAAACATGAAAATACCAGGCCTTAGAATCTTATTTATTTATTTATTTACAACATCCCAACAGGATACACAGTATCCCAATTACAGAAGGGGTTTAGGTAAACCAATATATCACAATAACATGATTAGACACACATTATAGAAAAATTTACATTCTATACAATAAAATAAGAAAACAAAAAACTACAACAACAAAAGTAGAAATTGATTTTAGTTCATTAAAATCAATTTTTATATAAAATATGGCTGAATATATGTTGTACCTATGATGTCAGGTTAGTAAGAATGTTGTTGAAAGAGAGACTGATTTTTTTTGGATGATGTTATTTTTATTCTTTCGGGTTTGTGCTAACCCACTAAGTGGGAAATGCGTGATCTTATGTATGTATGTATGTAAATATGGCTGAATTGACAGTAGCTAAAACTGAAAATGTCCATTTTATCATTCATCATACTTTCAACTTCATTATGTATTAGACATAATCGACTAACTGGATCTCTAATTTCATAATTTTTACCTCTCGTCAAACCGTAGGTAAGGGAGGTAATGTTATAGGTCCAAAAATTCGATGTTGAGTTTTCAATGAATAAGCACGAATTAGGGTCTCCACACCACGTTTTTACTATTTTTACGTTGATGTCTGTTCGCGTGTGTGTGTGCGTGTGTGTGTGTGTGTGTGTGTGTGTGTGTGTGTGTGTGCGCGTGTGTGTGTGTGTGTGTGCGTGTGTGTGCGTGTGTGTGTGTGTGTGTGTGACGATTTTTTCGTCCACGATAACTCTTATAACAAACTTCCGAATATATCTATTTTCCGTATGTAAGCTTCCTGCATTCATATAACGAGGTGATTAGATTGTGGGTAGAAGCCCATAACTGTTTTTATTGAAAAACTTTATTAAAATATAATCCAAAACTTCTCAATTTTAGTATTAAAGACTTTTATATCATGAGAATCAATATATTAGATTTAGGCTAAAATTAATCAAGCTCTGAACAGATTCTCGTGAAAAATATATTATGATATACTCCACACTCCAAAACTTGTCAAATTTAGTATTTGCAACTTTTATATGAAGGGGAACAACATATTAGATTTTGGATACAATTGATAAACCGGAAGTGATACTTTATTTAAAGCTCTGGACAGATTTTCGTGAAAAATTGATACAATCAAAAACTTTTCAAATTTGGTATTTAAGACTTTTATAATAATGAGAACGTCATATTAGATGTTTTCTAAAATTGATAAACCGGAAGTACTACTTTACAGGAAGCTATAAACAGATTTTCTTGAAAAAAATATATTAAAATATGATTCAATACTTCTCAAATTTGGTATTTAAAACTCGTGTATAATTTGAAACAACATTATATTTTGACTATACGTATATGATAAACCGGAAGTGGTACTTAATTTGGAGCTCTTAACAGATTTTCGAGGAAAAACATAATAACATATAATCCAAAATTTGGTATTACAGACTTTGCTATTTATTGGAACAATAAATTGGATTTTGTTTACGAACTATCAACCGGAAGTGATACTTTACTTAAAGTTCATTGCTATTTCAAACATGGAATTGACGAAAGATGATGTGTTGGCCACATCAGATTTTTTCTACATAGCCTAGTGCAAAACGTTATATAAGATCTGGATGGTAACTGAGGAATATTTATTTGTATACGACTCATTGAATTAACGTCATCTATAACATTTCACAGTAACCCATGTAAATGTAAGAATGAGCGAACCTTACGTCTAGGGGCTGTCCTTAAATTACGTAACGCTTCAAGGGGGATGTGGTGGTCAAGAGTAGCGTTACGCAGCGTTACGAGGGGGTGGGGGAGGGTTAATGTGTGCGTTACGTAACGATAAAATATAAAAAATATTGCTAAACTTGCTTTAATAGTTTTGAAACATTCAAATTTCGCGGTGCTAATTTGTATATGCAGGCAGTCGTTTGTTTTCAATAACAGTCAACATAATATGTCGGGCACAGTTCAAATTCGGGCCAGTGGTCTTTCATTCGTGCAATGCAATTCATATTAAAACATGAATTCAAGTAGTGTTGATAAGGAAAAACTTTTCAATAGTTTGTTAAAAGCATATAGAAATGCATATGCTTTTAATTTCTGTGCTGTTATCATCTTTATGTACATTAATTTAATTAGTTTCTGTTTCAAATTTTAACTGAATATTAAAGGAGGCCATATACTTTTATATCCAGTAAAGAAATTGGGGTGACAAGCAGTAGGGCAAGAGTAGTACATTATTTTTCATCTTTATGTACATTAATTTAAATAGTTTCTGTTCTGTTCTGTTATTTTTCATCTTTATATACATTAATTTAAATAGTTTCTGTTTCAAATTTTAACTGAATATTAAGGAGGCCATATACTTTTATATCCAGTAAAGAAATTGGGGTGACAAGCAGTAGGGCAAGAGTAGTACACATAGGCGCCCACAGGGGGGGGGGGTCGAAAGGGTTGACTGACCCCCCTTTTATTTATGGACTGTATCCATTTTAAAAAATAAAATTATAATTTTATATCATTGTATTTTTTAATAATTATTGGTAATATTTTCTTATATTTTAATCAAAAATTTATTACATACTATCTATTACTAAGTACGAAATAGCTGAAGTGTCAGAATGAGTACATTATGTTATGTACTGTTAATATATTACATTATCTTCGGTGTTGTATTTTCTTTAATATGCCGTAGTTTATTCTAATCATTTTATGATCACCTTCTTCTCAAAACTTTCACATTTATCGATTTTACTGTTATATAGAAATAAAGAAATAGAAAAGTAAATAATGAATAGACATTGCATATTTATTTATATTCAAAGTACCTACGTATGATTAGGGTTGCCGTATTTTGTGAGGAGCGCGATTTAATTAACATTTAATTATTATACATTTTATTTTGAGCAGTTGACAGAATAATTATATTGTTACTCAGTAATATAATATTTTAATTTAATGCAACATTGTATTTTCAGATTGTCTGTTTCTGTAGTTATTGCTTATGCTCGCATCTCGCATCATAAAGCCTAGTAGAAGGGGCAATTCTACGCTTTTAGAGCGTACATACGCATTTTCGTCATAAAATATTGATTTTAACTTTTAAGAATTTGTTAAATTTGCTTCATTGTAAAGAACTCTATATTATCTTACTTTGTATTAAAACACGTTTGACCTTGAAAATTATTAAAAATTCGCCTGCGGCGCATTTTTTTCCTTACAACAGAAATTTCTACCCACCTTGTAAAAAAGTCTGCGGGCGCCCATTAGTACATTATTTTTCATCTTTATGTACATTAATTTAAATAGTTTCTGTTCTGTTCTGTTATTTTTCATCTTTATATACATTAATTTAAATAGTTTCTGTTTCAAATTTTAACTGAATATTAAGGAGGCATATACTTTTATATCCAGTAAAAAAAATGGGGGGGGTCAAGTACTGCGTTACGTAATATATGTGGGGGGTTCATATTTGCGTTACGGGTGCGTGACAAAGGGGGGAGGGGGTATTTATTTATTTATTTATTTCTATTATACGGACATATCTGTCCAATTTTACAAAATTAAATAACAAGAAAAGTATTAACTATAAATATGAGTAATACATTTTACAGTATATAACAAAATAACATAATATCACTCGTAAGACAAGACTTTATTATTTATAACTTTAACAAGATCACACATTTTCATATTAAATATATCAATATCGAGGTCATTAATGGTCTTACACATTCTCGATAAGGGATTATTACCAGTGTATAGAGACTTATAGCAATTTAGCGCGAATATAGGCTTTTGTCTAGAATTTCTGAAAGGAACCTTAAATCGCAATTCATTTAGCAACGCAGGGCTAACTATAATGCCATTACAAAGTTTAAAAATGAATTTTACATCATTTGATTCGCGCAATGATTTTAAAGTTGGTATGTTTAGAATAGAAGATATATAGACGTAATTATGTTCAATGAAGGGGTCAGGAAGATTCAATCTTGTTGCAGCTATTCTGAAAAATTTATGTTGAACTGTCTCAAATTTTTTTATGTGCAATTGAAAATAAGGTGACCAGATAATAGATGAAAATAACAAGATAGGACGAACTAAAAGTAAATATAAAACTTTAATGGTTGAAGCTGAACGGAAATCTTGGCATGTTCTTCTGATAAAACCTAGTAATTGAATTGATTTATTAATAGTTTTGTCCGTATGCTCATCAAAATTCATCCTAGAATCAAAAATCACCCCCAAGTCTCTAATTGATTTTACTATTTCAAGATTTACTCCATTTAATGAATAAGTATTAATCATTGGTTGTTTTTGTCTAGCAAATCCAATAGACTTACATTTAATAGGATTAAGAGAAATATCATTATTAAGGCACCATTTGTATATGTTATTCAGGCAATTTTGCAAATCAGTGACATCTGAAATTGATTTTATACTTTTGAAAATTTTTAGATCATCTGCAAATAATAAGAATTCCACGTTATTAATTACCAAAGTAATATCATTTATAAAAATGTTGAAAAGTAATGGTCCCAAATGGGACCCTTGGGGTACACCTGATAACACTTTAATTTCATTAGAGGTAAAAATTTTATACTTAACATATTGAACTCTATTAAATAGGTAACTTGAAAACCATTTTAGAATTGGCCCAATAAAGCCAAAGGATTTCAATTTTAGTATTAGTAAATGATGATTAACAGAGTCAAATGCCTTACTGAAATCTGTATAAATACTATCTACTTGTATTTTGTTTTCTAATGAATTTAAAATATATTGTGAGTAGCACACCAAGTTGGCTTCAATATTCCTACCCTCAAAAATTTCCTAATTTTGCCTTACGTAATTTAAGGACAGCCCCCTAGAATTCAATGTTTGCATAACGTTAATGAAATTGGGTAAATTGTAGGTGTCATACGTACTGTCCCACTTTTTGTTGTGCTTACTGTATAAACAAGGACTCGGTAAATAACATAAATAAATAGTGGAATATCTTATTGAAAAATAATATAATCAATCCTATATTGAATCGGGCGCATCCCCGTTGTATTTGCGGTTAAACGTAGAAGCGAATCCTTCTTGGGAAACATCATTATGCAAATTTTATTTTGTGCGAGTGGCTTCCACGTTCCATGGAGGTTATTTTCACGTTCCCGTGATAATATCGCAGTGTGTGCGGACAAGCGTGAGCCTTGGAGACGTGCGCAACATAACAGTCTTTTGTTTATCGCGTTGCCGTGTAATGATGTTTACTTGATAGATAGATCCCGCCACCTAGAGGATCTGCCGCTAGAGGTGCCATGGGGCATAATAAACTAGGGTACCTTTATAACCAGGGTATGGCCATGGCGTGGCTCACGTTTCGTCCGCCATTACCGGGACATCTGTTATATGTGTTGTTCTTGCGCAAAGTATTATGTATTTTCGTGGCTATTTGTTTTATTTTCATGAAAAACACATTTAATTATCATTTTAATATGTATTTAAAGTGTAAGTAATATATTTTATCTTATTTACTTGTGTTGTTTGTTAAGATACCCATCACGATTACTGTCACTGAAAACAACTAAAAATTACCAATATTAAGCACAATCATTTAAATTTTTAAAAGGTAAGTTTAGAATATACAATTATTATGTAAATAAGAACTACAGATATTAAATTAGATGTGATAATAACAACCCATGTCATATATTCTACATAACCTCTAAATGTATATCTTAATAATAATTGTGTATCTCTTAAATAAATTAATTTTTCTTACCTTTATAAATTCACAGTGTGATAATTTAATATTCTTTTATAATATATCACATTTATTACAAATAAATAGGAAAATGAAATACCGACAATGGCGGCGATCCTGGCCCATGGCCATACCCTGGTTATAAAGGTACCCTATAAGAAACTAGAGTACCTTTATAACCAAGGTATGGCTATGGGCCAAGATCGCCGCCATTGTCGGTAATTCATTTTCCTATTTATTTGTAATAAATGTGATATATTATAAATTTTTTAGGGATGTTCAGCAACATTTTACTACATAATTATAGGGAAAACTGTAAAGAACAAATTTGTAGTAAAAAGCAGTTTTACAAAAAATAAATAAGCAAGCACCTAAATCTATTTTATTTCAAAGTAATCGTTATTCTAAATATATAATATGTGTACCTCGATGTGTACCTTATGTATGTTATTCATTTTTACCTTCCGCTATCCTTGGTAAAGGAGGTATAGGGATCGTGCTAAAAATCGCATATCGAGATTTTGGTAAATGTCCACATTTTAAGGTCCCTAGAATCCAATTTTAACATTTTCACGATGATGTCTGAGTGTATGTGTGTGTGGATCCTCCACTCTAACTCAAATACTATCATTCAGATAAATTTTAAATCTTGTATTTCGAATTTTTTCTGTATTGGAAAGAGCCCATTAGTTTTTTGTGAAAATCGTATGACCGGAAATTGCACTTTACTAGAAGCTCAAAATAGTTTTTCTTCAAAAAATACTTTTAAATGTTATTTTTTCGAGATTAATGTTATTATAAAAATTAAAGCTTATTAAATTTTCTATAGATTTGCATTAATACCTTTTCTATATATTTTACGGATAAATTTATAAAATTATGTATAATTTAAAACCCATTGGCCTTCTAGATCCCCTGACCTAAATCCGCTGGATTTTTATTTCTGGGGTCATTTTAAATCAATCGTATTCGATAACCAAAATGCAGAGAATAGAAAATTCAGCAGAAACAATACGAGTACAAAATTCGTGTCAAGGCTGTAATAGATCATTAATTCAAATGTGCTGCAATGTGTGTAGGGATGAATGGTGTAAATTTTGACAGTATTTGTAGTTTTGTGCTTCAGGTATGTGTTTAGTTATTTCCCAAATTATCTTAATATGAGATACAATGCATTAATATTAGAAATTATTTTGTATTCAAAACTATTATTATCTTTAAATCTAACGAACATTACAAAATGTCTACTTCAAGTAAACTACCCTTAACTTTGCGAATTTAAAAAAAATCTTTTTGTTTCATGATCAGCACGTCGTACAGTTAATGCCTTTAATTTTTTGTCCTAAGTTGTGGAACACCTTGTATACAAGCCCTGCCTTAGAAATCTCAAAACATCTTTACAACGACTACTCCAGTTACATCTTTGCTAAATATAATTTTATTACGACATCTATCAAATCTAGAAATATTGTATAAATTCCTGTCAATTGTAAGAAATTAATTTATCAAATGTTAATTGATTTTCATAGAATTAAATTACTTATACCAGTGTTCGTTTCATTTTATCGTGTAAAAAGAAATAAAAGGAAAAAAATAATGTATTCTATTAAATAACTATTATTTTCCGTCAACAGTATTAACTAAACAATAGTTGAACACACATTCATCATGTTTTATTTTTGCGTACCATCTAATAATATATTTCAGCAAAAGTACCTACAACATGTGTTTAATTTAATGATTATATGAATGTGTATATTTTCAAATTATTTCATTCCAAGAAAGTACAAAAAAATTGCTTGGAACATGGAGTACATTTACAAGATATGAGAACATATTATTATTGAATGTGTATTAAGAGAGTTCAGTTTTTTTACCTCTCGCTATGAGAGGTATTGAATTCATGCTAAAAATCGCATATCCAGATTTTAGTGAATAAGCACGTTTTAAGGTCCCTACAATCCGATTATAACATTTTTACGATGATGTCCGTATGTGTGTGGATGTGTGTATGGATGTTGGATTCACGATTTCTCAAATACTATAAGACTTAAGACATTTTTAACTACGGATTCCTCAATCTAACAATAATGGGAGGAGTTACAAGAAAAAAATCATCTAAATATTATTTATCGAAAATTTATGTAAATACTTATATTAAAGAACGTTAAATTCTTTATTCGATAAATATAAATTCATTATTATATCTTCCTGGGGTCTCGTGGCCGCGTGCCTGAGTGTCAGGTCGCGAATCTGGGGAACCGGGTTCGATCCCGACCGACGCCAAATATTTCAAATTTTAAATGCACAAAATTGACCCCTGTGGTGCACTCTCCACGCCAGCAATGAGTGCCCGTGAGGTGACGCCTGGTAAGCGACCGCACGGTGCAAATATGTCATCATTACCGATATCTGTGTACAAAGCAGATTGGCACACCCAGCAATGGCCGTGATGATATATTTATACATATATATATATATATATATATATATATATATATATATATATATATATATATATATATATATATATATATATATATTATTATATCTTCTATAGATTTAGAGATAAAGAAATGCATATAAAATAATTTGATGTAAAAATTCTCAGATCAAACTACTTCAAGACAAGAAATTCAAATGTTTGTAATTGACACATAAATGCCATTGTCAAAAATATTTGTATGCCACTGTCAAAAATATTTGTACATTATTATGAAGATTATGAAAATAAAAAAGTCAACAACGCAAAAGAATATGCGTAAAAAAGAATATAAAAGGAATTTGCGAAAAAATGACGAATATAAAGAAAAAGAAAGTAGAAAAAGAAAATTTCAGGTTATTGAATATAAAGAAAATGTATGTATTGTACATAATTTATATTAAAATATCCCATAGATTTTGCAAATATATGTGAGAATTATTTTGTAGTGAGACATGAATATTTTTCGTTTTATGCGTACAACCAGGTAAAATATCTAGCGAGAGGTTATGTGCTGACCACATCAGATTTTTCTTTTCGAAATGATAACTTCTTTTGAGTTGGGAAGGTCCCGAGACGCACACAAGTTACTTTTATAATAAATGATGGATCTGTATCATTTTAATCAGTTATTTATCTGCCATAATGAAATTAAGCTGCACAAGTTAAGTTAGTTAGAACTTTAGTTAATCAATATTGTAATAAAGTATCGTAAATGAAAATATGGAATGTACTGCGTAGAAAGCATTTTCGAATCATGATTTATAATTTGACAGTTTGTGCAGTTTTTAAGACAGCCTAATATTAATGTTACAATTTTTAAATCCTCAAGCAATTAGTTTCAGAGCTTTGGCAGATTTGAAATACCTAGTAATTAAATGTGACAGTTTTGGCAGTACCTATGTAAGTTACCAAAAATTTAGCTTAATTACATCCGGTCACCTGAACCTTTTGTGTTCATTTTTATTATGCGGTCGAACATTCTAGAGCTCTCTGGAAGTTAATGGCAGCTGTATAAAAGGGACGCAACTATGCTCGGGAGTTAATTAGTTACATATGGAGAGACACATAGGGCCAGTTGCATAAAACGTTGTTAGCTGATCATGTATTTAACTACACATTGTAACCATGGATACGTATCAAAAATACATTGGAAAAGAATCGTTGTCAAAGTTAACAACGTGATTAAAGTTAACAATGCTTTATGCAACTGGGCCATAGAGATATTCACATAGAGTGTTAGTGAAGCATAGCAGTGTTGTGAGCGTATGCAGTAAAGTGTCGAGTGGAGTAGGTACTCTGGAAGTTACTGGTATACTGGGATAGTGTGTGAATGTGAATACTCGGTATTGTTGACGAGTATTGGGAAGCTATAGTGTACGAGGACAGTAACGGCGAGTCTGTAAGTTACTGGTATATTGGGATAGCTGTGGAAGTGAATACTCGGTAGGGTTGACGAGTATTGTGAAGCTAGGTATACAAGCACAGTAACAGCAAGTCGGAGTGGATACTTGGCATTGGTGTTGAAGAATTGTGGCTTACGGATAGTTGGTAGTACTGAGGCTGTGTAAGGAGAAAGTTAGTTACATGAATAGACAGGCAGTGAGGTGAAAGGTATAACTTCTGTCCGAGCAATTGAATATACAGACGCTGTTGAGTCAGTTGAGTATATAGACGCTGTGGAGTTCGGTAAGCGGACAGTTGAACGTGATATAAGTAGATAGTGATATAAATATCGCGTAAACAGTCTACAAGAGTCTGCAACAGACCGGCAGTCTAAGATTGGAACGCGTAGTGAAATAAATAATTAGTAATATCGTGGAAATAAATAGTAGTGTTAATTGATTAAATACATAAATAGAGTTAGTGTTATCTAGTTAACAATTGTGGTTTACATATAGTAAAGTTGTGTCAAAAATAATAATTAATATGGTATTGGTTTATATCTAATTTTGTTAAAAACCCATACCATATTAATTATTATTTTTGACACAACTTTACTATATGTATACCACAATTGTTCTGACTTAAAAATGGCCTTATTCAAGGCCGAAACGTTGTCAAATCCTAAATTTTAATAATAAAGGATTAAATAAAAAATCTGATGTGGCCAGCACATTACCTTCCGTCAGTTCTATGTATTTTGTACAAATTTCATACGGAAAGTTCCTTGCTAAATTAAATACATATTCTATTTCTTGTACATTATCTTCCGGCAGTTGCATGTATTTTATGCAAATTTCATACAGAAAATTATTATTTTGTGACGTTTTCTATATACAGTGTAATGTATCTGCAGAAATAAAAGATTTATTATTATTATTTTTTGTACATTACCTTAAAGCAGTTGTATGTATTTTATACAAATTCCATACAGAAAGCAAAAGATCCTATATTTCCAGTAAAATTATAAGACAGACACACTATGTCAATTTCACTTGACACTGACATCTTTCAATCAGAATTTTCTTAATATAGTAGCTGTTTCCACAGCTATGGCTACATTATGAAATTTAATTTCTTTATAATTTTTTAACTCTATATCCATTTAATATTAAGTATAAAATGCAGTCAAATCGTATATAGAATAAAATATTCTTTAATATTTATAATAACTTTAAATGTGAAAAAATTATATTTAACATAGTTTTTTCAAGAAATCTGTTAAAATCTTCAAATGATGGTACTTCCGGTTGACCAATTGTAACCAAAATCTAATCAGCTCTTCCTATGGATGTACCGAAGAAGTATACGAAAAAATTATAATTTTTGTAACTGTAGTATTAGAGTTATCGCAGACGAAAATTTTGTTACACACACACACACACACACACACA
>OY720448.1:73934582-74117082 GCA_963082715.1 Harpalus rubripes | reverse complement strand
AAATTTCAGGATATTGAATATAAAGAAAATGTAAGTATTGTACATAATTTATTTTAAAATATCCCATAGATATTGCAAATATATGTGAGAATTATTTTGTAGTGAGACATGAATATCTATATGTATTTGTATTTAAAAATATTTTTCGTTTTATGCGTACAACCAGGTAAAATATCTGGCGAGAGGTTATGTGTTGGCCACATCAGATTTTATAGTTTCAACTATGTTTACATTCAATAAAAAAGCAATAATCTTGTCAAATAGTTTATAACTATTACCTACTGACACGTCTAGCCGAAAGCAGTAATAAATTTAATGTTAAAATGTTTTCTGTGTATTGTATTAATTATTCGTAATTATATTATTTATAATATACATAAACTATTGATCTGCTGCTGTACTTTAATGATAAATTGTTAATATCCGATTTAATTTAAACTTGTCAAACACCATTAAATCAGATTGAATGATCATGTGATTTAAATTTAACGTATTTGACACAATCTAATGAACGTCGACTGTAATTACAATACACTCTTATAATTCTAATAGGCTTAATAACATATTTTTACATTTGCATACATATTTGATCCCATCCGCTTATACTCTTCCCCATTTATGGCTTTCTTTAAAAATTAGCTCTTCCACCCACGCACTTCCCGAAATGGATATGAGAAAAAGAAAAACACGCATCAAAAAGACAATAATAAAATGCTTCATTCTGTCCAGACAATATGATTCAGAGTGGAAGAATTTTATTTTTCACAAGGACAATCCTAGCTGTGTTTTTATTATAAAAGAAATTTTGGAAAACCAACGAATACAAGTAAATAGAATTTAAAATGAACAAAATTGGCGTAAACAAATTGACTGACAAAAAAAACAAACCAATGATAATTGGATTTTAAAAAAATTATAACTTTTTACATCCAACTACCCTTGGTAAGGGAGGTATAGGGATCATGCTAAAAATCGCATATCGAGATTTTGGTAAATGACCACGTTTTCAGGTCCCTAGGTCACGATGATGTCTGTGTGTATGTGTGTGTGAATCCTTCACTCTTAACTCAAATACTATCATTCAGAAAATTTTGGAACCTTGTATTTCGAACTTTTTCTGTAATGAAGCCCATTAGATTTTGGTGAAAATCGGATAACCCGAAATGGCACTTTACTAGAAGCTCTAAATAGTTTTTCTTCGAAAAATACCTTTAAATGTTATTTTTTCGAGATTAATATTATTATAAAAATTAAAGATTATTAAATTTACTATAGATTTGCATTAATACTTTTTCTATATATTTTATGAATAAATTTATGAAATTATCTATAATTTAAATCCCAGAGCCTACGCTTTAAACAAACAAAACGCAGTTATGCAAATGTATATAACTGACAGATAAATGTCACTATCAAAAAACTAATCCTTTCAAATTAATATTAGTCAGGTTTTAAAAAGAAAAAAGTAAATAGAACAATAGAATAGGAATTCAATACAGTTTCCAGCATAAGTAAATATGTAAGTATGTATTTAGATTAAGAAAAATTAACGATTCACAATTTTATTTTAACTAATCCTCATTTTTGGATTAGTTAATCTATTCTATCCCGGTATTTAAAATTTAATCATTTTA
This sequence comes from Harpalus rubripes, assembly GCA_963082715.1. Lineage (NCBI taxonomy): Eukaryota > Metazoa > Arthropoda > Insecta > Coleoptera > Carabidae > Harpalus > Harpalus rubripes. The sequence continues at coordinate 74,115,448 of OY720448.1, read as the reverse complement.
TTATAGCTCCGGTGACTCAATGATTAGAGCAACGCCTCATGTCATGAGTGCCGTCGGGGCTCCGGGTTCGAATCCTACTAAGGCATGGATGTGTGTGAATGTGAACCCACTCTGTAATTGGGATTTAATTCTGTTGAGGGGTTTAAAAAAGGCAGTTACTTGGATTAGATTAGATTATATTTTAAGAAATAAACTGTCAAAATTAGAGTAAAATTCGCTAATCCAAAAATAAGGATTAATTTAATCTTTTTTGTGACTCGGGTTGTAAATGGCGGGAGGTATTGTACTGGCCACACAAGATCAAGAACAACTGAGATCTATGGCGTTTGTTTCTAAAAAAAATTAAGACGTAAAATATGAGAATATCTCAGATAACTTTAAAAAATATTATCGAAATAAGTTACAAAAGCTTTTATTGAAGTTAAAATATGTAACGATGCAAATTTTCACTGAGAATACAGGTATTTTAATGACTGCAATATTTTTGACGTTTCGTTTGACAGCCCAACTGGCAGTTGTTCGCGCCATTTTCTTACTATTTGCAGCGATAGAAAGAGATAGGCGTTAAACTGAAAAGATCTATTATATGACATTTAAAACTAACACAACCTAACAAAAATACAAATTAACCAAATGAATGATAACGTTGAATATGACAACGAAATTCAATCTTTAATTACATTTAATGCCAATAATAGTAACACAACCAACAATATAATAAATATAAATAATGTTTTCATACTTACATCTATAATAATTATTAGTAATACCACTAATGCGGTTTAGAAATTTGACATTGACGTTTATCGTTTGATTTTGTAATGATGATGTTTGAAACTAGCGGTAGTAAGGATAAAAATACCAGAGAAACCAAGATTATTTCGTGGTCCGACTTTTTACCAACTTTTTTTCAGGAACCGCGTTCCGAATAGAAACCGATAAATAATTGCAGGAGGTACGGAACACTAAACCGTAAACCTGATCGAACAGGTTGCATTACGGAGTATGTTTGTGTCATAATTTTACTGGAAATATATAGAATCTCTTACAAGAAACAAAGTACATAGAATTTACTGAAGGTAATGTACTGCAAGAAATTTTCTGTGTGGAATTTGTACAAAATACATAGAACTGACGGAAGGTAATGTGCTGGCCACATCAGATTTTTTTGAGGACATAAGAAAATTTTATTCGTGGGTTTTGATGCACTCGACGCACTGCCATAGGCTAATCTTTCCAATACTCATTTATATCATAAATAACTATAAATATTTTAATATTTGTATGTATACATATAAAGTTATGAAACAATGTGGGTACTAGAAATTTCATATTTATTTTAACTCTTCAAGAAAAATATGTTGTCATTCTGTATTATTAAAGTATGAATAATATTTATCCAGAAATTATTTTTATGGTCTGTCTCGCAAATAAAATATGGTTTGTACTTTAGTCAGGGCCGTATTCACTTCATTTGGCTTGGTGAGCGATATAAAAGGTTTGTTCCAACATACAGTTTTGCGCAGTAAGTTAGGTTATGTTAAAGTATGTATTTAGAGTTTAGATATGTCGGAGGGAACATGATTCGGATGTAATAGTTATTTGTGTATTAAGGGCATAATTAAAAGATTGTAGCACGAGGAATATTTAAAGCTCAACGCGTAGCTCTAATTTTCCCGAGTGCTATAATCTTGATTATGCCCGTGGTACATACAACGTTTTATTTTATTTTGGTTCTCGAAATTCAAGGATTCAATGGGTATATATTCGGTATCGTTGTGCTTGCGATGTGAGTTTTAAGTATGCTGTGGTTTCTAGCTATATTGTTTGTTTATTGTTTATAACCAATTTTAATTTAGTGTCAAATGAAAGTGAAAGATATCGATTATTCAAAAGAAATATCGAATGTATTTGACGCTGCGCATGGCAAGTTGGTTCAAAAGACGTATACGAGAAAGAATACGAAAAGTTTTTCGAGTAACGGTGTTCAAAAAAATGCGAATTTATTGTGTTGTCTGACATTTATACATAAACCGTGAATTTAATATCTGAATAGCTGTTGCTTGGTAATTTTATAGGCCCTCGGGCGATAAAATCCAAATTGGGCCCGCTTATGAGGGCGAATAAACAAGATTATCATTCCAAAATAAAATTAAAGATTTTATTCAATTCTGAGGTGAAAACATCTTCCCAGCAGTTTTTACCTTCTGTCACCTTTATGTAAGGAAGGTATTATCTTTGGTCAAAAAAATCGGTGGTGAGTTTTTGATGAATAAGCACGTTTTAGAGTCCCTGGAATAAAATTTTACTATTTTGTGTATGTGTGTGTGTGTGACGATTTTTTCGTATCCGATAACTCAAATACTACAATTCCAAAAATTTTAATTCTTTCGTATTCCTTTTCTTTACATTCATGTGAAGAGATGATTAGATTTGGTTATAATTGATCAACCGGAAGTACCCTCATTTTAAGATTTTAACAGTTTTTCTTGAAAAAACACTGTTAAATAACATTTTTCCACATTTAATGTTATTATAAATATTACAGAATATTTTATTCTCTATACGATTTGATTACATTTTATACTTCATATTCAATGGATATAGAGTTAATTATAAAGAAATTAAATTTCATAAAGCAGCTAAATAAAAATAAATAAATAAATATATCATCACGGCTTATTACCCATTGCTGGGTGTGCCAATCTACTTTGTAAACAGATATCGATCAAGATGATATATTTGCACCGTGCGGGCGCTTACCAGGTGTCACCTCACGGGTACTCATTGCTGGCGTAAAGAGTGCATCACAGGGATCAATTTTGTGCCATTTAAAATTGGAAATATTTGGCGTCGGTCGGGATCGAACCCAGTTCCCCAGATTTGCGACCTGACACTCAGGCACGCGGCCACGACAATAAAGCAGCTAACTATGCTATAACCATGGAAATCGCTACTATATTAAGAAAATGCTGCTGTGTTATAATTTTACTGGAAATATAGTATCTCTTAATTTGTACAAAATACATAGAACTGACAGAAGGTAATGTGCTTGAAATATAGAATCTTGTGCAAGAAACTTTCTGTATGGAATTTATACAAAAAATATGAGACTGACGGAAGCTAATATGCTGGCCACATCAGATTTTTTTTTTATTTGTTATAATGTAGGTATATTAAATTCAATTGTTACTCACTTTTACAAGTTAGTAACCTAACCACGTTAGTAACGTTGGTCACATGAGAAAATTATGTTTTGTTACTGTCATACAAAATAAGTGTCAATTGTAACTGACAGGTTTTTGTTATAATTTTATATTTGATATTCAAATGAGTAACAAATAAAATATTGTACAATACACTCCAGGTAACTGTTGTACTGTCTAAAGGAGGTGACAGGCGCGTCTACTCAGCTCACTAGTCATTTCCTCCTTTCCACAATAAAAACCATTTTACCTGGCTTGTAATGTAAAATACTTTTACTCAAATTTATTTGTTTTTATATTATTCGTATATTACACTAAATTAAACATAGCCACCTACATTCAATTACTGGAAAAAAATCCAATTCCGAAGAGCGTTCATCATTGTTATTTTTAAATTAACGTTTTTAAATCCGAAACCCTTTTTATTAAATTGGATTCATCCTTCGTTTAAACTTGACATTAAAACAAACCATATGACGTGCAACTGACAAAAAATAAAATAAAACAATTAAAAATTACTCACCCACACAAAAACAACATCCCCCATCGAGTGTAAATCGAATTGTGGAAAAGAGGTCACACTGCTACATCTCTGGCATATTCCCGACTGTGGATTAAATTTAATTCCAGAATCACGAGAATTCAATTCGGAAGACGCGACGATAAAAAATAAATTAATACAAGTTCGATCACAGAGCACACTGCACTAGGTGGAGTAAGGTTAGGTGCACATAAAACACTAATTGCTCTGATGGAATTGATTAAATACCTAATAAATTAGAACGGTTGTTAAGTACTAGATGCGGCGACCGACCGAGATGAACTGTCAGTGCAGTGAATAGAAGGTTATTCCACGACTGCCCACATGTATAACTTGAACTTTGTTTAGTGAACATATTTGTAAGAATATTAGATAGGAAAGGCTATAGACCCGAACTATACCTACGCTTACTCTGGATTTATATTTGTTTAATTATTCGTACATTCACTTATACGAATTGTCATAAAATAACAGATATTTATATATAGTGAACGCAGAGGTACGAGCGTGGATTGAAAAGTTAGCGGCCTCTTGTTATGTGAATTGTTATTAGTGCTCATCTAATTTTATACTTCATATTCAATGGATAAAGAGGTTAAAAATTATAAAGATATTGTAACATTCCTATTTATTTGTGTGAAGTGTAAATATTAGACAATTATTATTAATTAAAATAAGAGTTTATTAAACTATAATGAAAATGACTATTACTAATATTAAACAATTATTTAAAAAAAATAATTAAGACTAAAACTATAATTAACTAGATAACACCAACACTATTTATTTATTTAACAATTAACACGACTATTTATTTATACGATTTTACTAATTATTTATTTCGACTATTTATTATTATTATTATTATTATTATTATTATTATTAATATTATTATTATTATTATTATTATTATCCTTTTATTTCACAAACTACAAATATATATATATATATATATATATATATATATATATATATATATATATATATCTAATACATTATAATATAATTATTATTGGTCCCGATATTCTGGACAAACATATTCTGCAGTTCGGAGGAACCACTCCATCCGGCCGCTTACCAAGCAGCTTGGGTATGGGTGACTATGTGAGCACCTTTCTAATTATATGTGCTGTTCCAATTATTGCCGTTTTCTGTATTTCAGAAGGGTCATGTTTACCAGGCAATTTCTCAATATTCTTCTGAAACTCGTCGTCAACGAAACCCGTAGCTCCTATTATTATGGGCAAGATAATAGTTTTTGTTTTCCACATTCTTTTAATTTCGATTTCTAAATTTTTATATTTCAAAAGTTTCTCTGCAGTTTTAGCTATAATTCTTTCATCCGCTGGTACAGATACATCAATAAGGTAAGTTACTTTTTTTGTTTTTATCACAATATCTGGTCTATTTGCTTGTATTTCACGGTCAGTTTGAATACCCATATCATATAAAATTGTAACTTGATTATTAGAACTTATAGTTACTTTCTGTGGTTCGTGCTTATACCAGTATTTTTTTAAATTTGGACAATCATAAAATTTACAGATGTTGTAATGTATTAAGCTACATATTTTGTTATGCCTATCTATGTATTCCTTTTTTGCCAAAGTACCACAAGCAGATATTATGTGATGTATTGTTTCATCCTCTTTTTTACAAATCCTACATTTTATATCTATGTTACTTTATATATTTTTATTATTATTATTATTATTATTATTATTATTATTATTATTATTATTATTATTATTATTATTATTATTATTATTATTATTATTATTATTATTATTATTATTATTATTATTATTATTATTATTATTATTATTATTATTATTATTATTATTAATACATCACCCAACAAGCAAACGCCCAATTAAAGGGTAAGAAATGAAACGTATTCAATACAATAACATATATTTCTTTCACTAATAAACTTTATTATGTTTATTTTTTATTACTAATAAAATAGTAATAAATACTATAGCAACTTAGTATATAACTTTTAATGTAAAATAGGTACATCTTAAAGTAAGTAACAATAAAAAAATGTATATTCCATCATTTAAAAATCTGATGTGGCCAGCACGTAACCTCTCGCCAGATATTTTTACCAGGTTGTACACGCATAAAACAAAAAAATATTTTTAAATACAAATACTTATATTCAAGTCTCACTACAAAATAATTCTCACATATATTTGCAAAATTTATGGGATATTTTAATATAAATGTACAATACATACATTTTCTTTATATTCAATATCCTGCTGAAATTTTCTTTTTCTTTATATTCGTCATTTTTTCGCAAATTCCTTTTTTATATTTTGCGTTCATACTGAAGTCATTACGATACGCAATTGCGTATCGTAATGACCTTCATTTCGATACGCAATTTTTTGTTTTAGACGGTTGGTACTAAATGACGTTTCTTTAACCCATTTTTACCTAATTTATTTTTAGTTAATTAACAATTCATTTTAATAATATAATGTCGAAATTATTATTTTTTTATTTAGGGAAGATTATTTACATGAAAATGTACAAATGGTTACAAATATAATCACAAATTGAGTAAGTAAATGTTATTCTAGAAGGCGCAAAATATAAAAAAATAGTATAAAGAACTCATTTTATAAGACTTTCTTTCGTACTGGTCAACACATGTCTTATAAAACACGTTCTTTAATATACTATTACATTCTTTTCTTTTGCGTTGTTGACTTTTTTGTAATTTTTATAATCTTCATAATGATGTACAAATATGTTTGACAGTGGCATACAAATATTTTCGACAGTGACATTTATGTGTCAATTACAAACATTTGAATTTCTTGCCTTGAAGTAGTTTGATCTGAGATTTTTTACATCAAATTATTTTATATGCATTTCTTTTTCTCTAAATCTATAGAAGATATAATAATGAATTTATGTTTATCGAATAAAAAATCTAACGTGCTTTAATATAAGTATTTACATAAATTTTCGATGAATAATATTTAGATGATTCTTTTGTTTTCACACACACACACACACAGACACACGCACGCACGCACGCACGCACGCACGCACACACACACACACACACACACACACACACACACAAGCGCGTGCGCTCTTTATTGTAAAAATGTTATAATCGAATTCTATGGACCTTAAAACGTGCTTATTCACTAAAATCTGGATATTTTTAGTATGAATTCAATACCTCTCTTAGCGAGAGGTAAAAAGTGATCAAATAAAATAAAAACTTGTTTTCCGAGATTTAGAAGAAAAAACAAGTATTGATAAATAAATTACTAACGTAAATTCCCTACATTTTTTTCTTTTGTTCAAATTCTGCTTAATTAAAAACTGAATGAAAAGTTACTCCTAAACATATAAACCTTTTTAGAAATTATAATAACGATTCAAGTGGGATATAAAATCTTGTATGCACCACGAGCATTACTAGATGATAATGCCCGTCATGGGTGCGTTCCAAAACAAAGATACAGAGTAAGTGGATCCCAACTTGGAGTACGGTCACGTGACCATATTTGCCGGAGTATTTACGAACGGCTTTGAGTAAATAAAATAACATAACCTTAAAAATAAGAAAATATCTTTTTGATACGACATTTTGACTGCCAAAAATTATAAGCGCAATAGTTTTTGAACGGATTTTACCATACTCGATACTCCAGAGTAAGGTTTTGGAACGCACCCCAAACGACATCTATCCTTCGGGCCAGAGGCCCTCAGGCTAGATCCTTGTCGCCCTCCTGGCATTATCATCGTATCGGCCTTGGTACATAAAATACTATTATACTGCAAATAGCATTAACATATTCTATTATGTTATTGATGCAATATGGAGTAGTTCACACAACGACGGCACCTGCACTAGTCATGAATAAGAAAGAATAAACTTTAGTAAACATATTTAAGATACATCAGTGTAGAAGATATTTCATCCAAGATGCTACGTTGCACATGAATAATCTCTTTGAAAAGTTCGCGTCTTGGAGTAAAGTTGGAGATATAGATATATCTTCTTAAACCAGAAGATTTAACACGTTCATCATTTAAAAAGCTGTCTACATTCAGTGTAAATGAAGCGGAAATGTTTCACCAATGTTCAATTCATCTAAACACAATAAAATCAGTATGAATATTTTGTCAATTTATTAATACAAGTACATAACTATACAACAGAATTGGGAAAATATAGACAAATAGCTATTTTATTATTATTATTAAATTTAAACCTGTAATTTAAATTACAAAGTTCGGATCGAAGTTAAATGCCACTTTTTGTGATAAAAAGATTCGGAATTCTACTTCCGGTTTCGCCGATACAAACAATAAATAAATGAAATAAGAATTACAGTCATTGTAAAATATAGATAACAACTTTGATTATATATTTGAGAAATATACTACAAATTAAAAAATCTGATGTGGCCAGCACATAACCTCTCGCCAGATATTTTACCTGGTTGTACGCATAAAACGAAAAATATTTTTAAGTACAACTACGTATATTCATGTCTCACTACAAAATAATTATTTTAATATAAATTTTGTACAATATATACATTTTCTTTATATTCAATGTCCTGAATTTTTTTTTCTACTTTCTTTAATTCTTTTATTCGTCATTTTTTCGAAAATTCCTTCTATATTCTTTTTTAGGTATATCCTTTTGCGTTGTAGACTTTTTATTTATTTTCATAATCTTCATAATGATGTACAAATATTTTTGGCAGTGGCAATTATAAACATTTGAATTTCTTGCCTTAAAGTAGTTTGATCTGAGAATTTTTACATGAAATTATTTTATATACCTTTCTTTATCTCTAAATCTATAGAAGATATAATAATGAATTTATATTTATCGAATAAAGAATTTAACGTTGTTTAATATAAGTATTTACATAAATTTTCGATAAATAATATTTAGATGAATTTTTTCTTGTAACTACTACTTCCGGTTGTCCAATTGTTACCAAAACTTAATCAACTCTTCCCATTATTGTTAGATTGAGAAATCCGTAGTTAACAATGTCTTAAGTCTTATAGTATTTGAGAAATCGTGGATCCAACCTCCCCCATCCACACATCCACACACACTTACGGACATCATCGTAAAAATGTTATAATCGGATTCTTCTTTAGCATGAATTCAATACCTCTCTTAGTGAGGTAAAAAACTACCACAGTACAAGTTTATTGAAAAATGGCACGAATTTGCCCTCTGTGGTGCACTCTCCACGCCAGCAATGAGTGCCTGTGAGATGACGCCTGGTAAACGCACGCACGGTACAAAATATGTCATCATTACCGAAATATGTGTATAAGGCAGACTGGCAGCAATAGGTAATATGCCGTGACGATATATTTATTTATTTTATTTATTCTCCAAATCAGGAATGTATTCAATATTCTCGAAAAAAAAATGTAAGTTACGCTTGAAAAAAAGAATTCAATACAGTTTCCAGCATAAGTAAATATGTAGGTATGTATTTAGATTAAGAAAAATTAACGATTCACTATAAATGAGACCCATATACAAGTTCTTTTTAATATTTTACACAAATATTTCACATCATTAAATAAAAAACTAAAAGAAAAACATAAGGGAAAAATTAGATCTTTAAAAACAACACAATATACGTCAAATGAAGATAATATTGAAGAAAAAGAAAAATTGTTTTTAAATTTAACAGAACACAGATTTCCTGAAGAGGTACAATATTTATTATCTCTAGGTCCCAAATTTAGTGTTCCAATTGAAAATCACGAAGTTCCTATATTTAAAATTATTGCAGATGCGGAATTTGCATTATCTCACACAACCGATAATGACACAAAAAATGAGTTTAGAGCAGAAATAACTAATATTTTGACAAATTATCTAAATAAAGACAAACATCTAAATCCACAAGAAAAAATAACTACAAAAACATATAATAAAACTAAAAAATTCTTAAAAAATAAAGATGATATACTAATAGTTAAAACGGATAAAACGAAAAAAACAGTAGCTATAAATAAAAATGAATATAATAATAAAATGAATGATCTACTTAATGACAATAATACATACCTAACATTAAACAATGATCCTACTAAAAAAATACAAAATAAGAACAATAACCTGATTAAAAAATTATCTAACAACGATTATATTGATGATGCTACAAAAAAACAATTAATTACGGAAAATGGTGTACCTCCAAAAATATATGGACTAATAAAAGATCATAAAGATGGCTGCCCACTAAGACCAATTGTATCAGGAATTAATTCACCCACATATAAACTGGCATTTACACTTACAGACAGGGAGTACCATCCAGAAATAAAAAATAAAATAAAAAACATATTAAAAAACAATGATTATCCAACAAAATTAATAAACAAAATAATATCATCTTCTACAAATAACCTAGAATCAAATGTCAATGAGAATGGACAAAAACAAACGGAGTGTAAAAAATATATTTCCCTACCATATGTTAAACATTTAGCGCCAAAGTTAAAAAGAACAGTAAAACAAAAATTAGATCTTGAAGTTGCTTTTAAACAATATAAAACAACACACAACCTCTTCAGCAAACTTAAAGATAAAACAAATAAAGATCTAAAATCCAATATTGTATATAAAATACCATGCAAATCTTGCAACAAAACATATACGGGACAGACAAAAAGATATTTGAAAATACGGCTAGATGAACACAAAAGGAATTCAAACAACATGGAAAAAAAAGAAAAAAATACAAAATGTGCCCTTATAGAACACGTAAAACAAACAAAACATGAATTTGATTTCAATAAAACGAAAATTCTAGAAACAGAAAAATTTTTACAAAAACGACTCATTCTTGAAATGTTACATATTAAATCAGATAAAAACAACATTAATTACCAAACTGATATAGAAAACTTAAGTACAATATATAATAACTTAATTAAAAAAAGAAGAATAAAATCATAGTCATATTGGACACCAACGTCATACGGGTTGTCGGAAAAAATCTGTTTTTTTCAGAATATTACTGAAATGTGCATTTCAACAATTCATCACCCTCAAACCGTAGCTCCAGCTAGACTTTTATAAATTGTGACTGATTATAATTATTTTATGAATCTAATGTTATATTTATTTCTTACATTTGATTATATTTTGTGTGATGTCCATTTTATCAATATTTATATATGACTTCAACTGTAAGTATTTTGGTTTTTGTTGGTTTAAAATAGTAATCTGTATATGTGAAATATATTTATAGAGCCCTGAAGAAGATAGTAGTACTATCGAAACGTCGGCGTAGTTGAAAATAAAAAAATAATTGACTGCAGTTCCGAATATTTTTTTCAACCTTCATATCCCATCAGTCGACTATCAACAATCTTTTCATTCAATATAATGTTTAAGCTAAGCCGCATTTTTGGATTAGTGAATTCTATTCTATCCCGTTATTTAACATTTAATCTCCATTTTGTTATAGCTCCGGTGGCTCAATGGTTAGAGAAACGCCTCATGTCATTAGTGTCCTCGGGGCTCTGGGTTCGAATCCCACCAAGGCATGGATGTGTTTGAATGCAATTGGGATTTAATCCTATTAAGGGGTTTAAAGTAAAGGTAGTTACTTGGATTAGATTAGACTATATTTTGAGAAATAAACTGTCAATATTAGAGTAAAATTCGCTAATCCAAAAATAAGGATTAACTTAATCGTTTTTGTGACTCGGGCTGTAAATGGCGAGAGGTATTGTGTTGGCCACACCAGATTTTTACCTTCCGTGACCTTTAGGTAAGGAAGGTATTGTCTTTGGTCAAAAAATTCGGTGGTAAGTTTTTGATGAATAAGCACGTTTTAGGGTCCCTAGAATACGATTTTACTATTTTTACGATGATGTCTGTATGTGTGTGTGTGTGTGTGTGTGTATGTATGTGTGTGTGTATGTATGTGTGTGTGTGTGTGTGTGTGTGTGTGTGTGTGTGTGTGTGTGTAACAAAATTTTCGTCTACGATAACTTCCATACTACAATTCTAAAAATTATAATTCTTTCGTATTTCTCTTCGTTACATCCATGTGAAGAGCTGATTAGATTTTGGTTAGAATTGGACGACCGGAAGTACCCTCATTTGAAGATTTTAACAGATTTTCTTGAAAAAACTATGTTAAATATCATTTTTTCACATTTAATGTTATTATAAATATTAAAGAATATTTTATTTTCTATACGATTTGACTGCATTTTATACTTAATATTAAATGGATACAGAGTTAAAAAATCTGATGTGGCCAGCACATTACCTTCCGTCAGTTCTATGTATTTTGTACAAATTTCATACGGAAAGTTCCTTGCTAAATTAAATATTCTATTTCTTGTACATTACCTGCCGGCAGTTGCATGTATTTTATGCAAATTTCATACAGAAAATTATTATTTTGTGACGTTTTCTATATACAGTGTAATGTATCTGCAGAAATAAAAGATTTATTATTATTATTTCTTGTACATTACCTTAAAGCAGTTGTATGTATTTTATACAAATTCCATACAGAAAGCAAAAGATCCTATACCTATTTCCAGTAAAATTATAAGACAAACACACTATGTCAATTTCACTTGACACTGACATCTTTCAATCAAAATTTTCTTAATATAGTAGCTGTTTCCACAGCTATGGCTACTTTATGAAATTTAATTTCTTTATAATTTTTTAACTCTATATCCATTTAATATTAGGTATAAAATGCAGTCAAATCGTATAGAAAATAAAATATTCTTTAATATTTATAATAACATTAAATGTGAAAAAATGATATTTAACATAGTTTTTTCAAGAAAAACTGTTAAAATCTTCAAATGAGGGTACTTCCGGTTGTCCAATTCTAACCAAAATCTAATCAGCTCTTCGCATGGCTGTAACGAAGAGAAATACGAAAGAATTATAATTTTTAGAATTGTAGTATGGAACACACACACACACACACACACACACACACACACACACACACACACACACACACACACACGCACGCACGCACGCACGCACGCACGCACGCACGCACGCACGCACGCACGCACGCACGCACGCACGCACGCACGCACGCACGCACGCACGCACGCACGCACGCACGCACGCACGCACGCACGCACGCACGCACGCACGCACGCACGCACGCACGCACGCACGCACGCACGCACGCACGCACGCACGCACGCACGCACGCACGCACGCACGCACGCACGCACGCACGCACGCACGCACGCACGCACGCACGCACGCACGCACGCACGCACGCACGCACGCACGCACGCACGCACGCACGCACACACACACACACACACACACACACACACACACACACACACACACACACACACACACACACACACACACACACACACACACACACACACACACACACACACACACACACACACACACACACACACACACACACACACACACACACACACACACACACACACACACACACACACACACACACACACACACACACACACACACACACACACACACACACACACACACACACACACACACACACACACACACACACACACACACACACACACACACACACACACACACACACACACACACACACACACACACACACACACACACACACACACACACACACACACACACACACACACACACACACACACACACACACACACACACACACACACACACACACACACACACACACACACACACACACACACACACACACACACACACACACACACACACACACACACACACACACACACACACACACACACACACACACACACACACACACACACACACACACACACACACACACACACACACACACACACACACACACACACACACACACACACACACACACACACACACACACACACACACACACACACACACACACACACACACACACACACACACACACACACACACACACACACACACACACACACACACACACACACACACACACACACACACACACACACACACACACACACACACACACACACACACACACACACACACACACACACACACACACACACACACACACACACACACACACACACACACACACACACACACACACACACACACACACACATACAGACATCATCGTAAAAATAGTAAAATCGTGTTCTAGGGACCCTAAAACGTGCTTATTCATCAAAAACTCACCACCGAATTTTTTGACCAAAGACAATACCTTCCTTACCTAAAGGTGACGGAAGGTAAAAATTATAAAGAAATTAAATTTCATAAAGTAGCCATAGCTATAGAAACAGCTACTATATTAAGAAAATTTTGATTGAAAGATGTCAGTGTCAAGTGAAATTGACATAAGGTACTATATATTTTCCTTAATCTATGGTCCTATCGGTGTCAGAAATATTCCTACTAGAATAAGAATATTCTTAAAGCAATAGAACGCTCAGTGGCAAATAACTGTCAAGTAAAAAATAAATACGATAGAACAGTGGGAGTGTTTATGTGTTATTGTTAGTTAACAACTAAAGCTAACTTTGTATGTTTATTTTGGATCTTCAAAATGTTGTTATTACAGAGATTATAATTATATAAAAATATATTAAATAATAAAAATGTAAAGGAGGTATTTCTTTGAGCATAGTCTAAGTCACAGTCTGAAGTTGGAATGATTCGTAGGAATATTCAGATTTTTTTGACGCAAAAGAACGATCATTGAGGTTCTACTAGAAGAAGTAGTAACATTTCTGACACCGATGGAACGTACTTATAGTGTGTTTATCTTATAATTTTACTGGAAATATAGGATCTCTTGCTATAAATTTTCTGTATGGAATTTGCATAAAATACATGCAACTGCCGGAAGGTAAAGTACAAGAAATATAATCTTTAGCAAGGAACTTTCTGTATGAAATTTGTACAAAATACATAAAACTGACGGAAGGTAAAGTGCTGGCCACATCAGATTTTTTATCTATAAGTAAATTTATTAATTATTGCTGAATTCTTGATTTTGAAACAAAGAACCATAGACGATTAGACACAAGTCTAAAAAATCTTTTTAATTGTTCTTTCCAATTTGGCATTCATATAAAAATTAAAACTTATTTTAAATTAGCTCACGAGCGCGCAGCGGCGAGTGGGCGAACGAACGAGTGCTTCTGTACCGTGTGTTTTATGCTATTTTCTCTGTTGAGGCTTTCTTTTCCATAATTTCTTTTATAAAAATATTGACAATTACCATTAAGGGAAATTTTTGGTGGAATTATTAGGTTGGCGACAGTGATTGACTAGTAGGTTAATTCATTATGGCCACATTTTGTTACTGATGTATTACTTATGCAACTAACGATTAACACTATAATCCAATTATTTTGGTGTGTAATATTCCATGAGAATATGTTTGTGTACATCGCACATAAATGAATAACGGAATAACTAATGCTGACATGGTATTAATCACCCTGCAACGTTCTAACTAAAGTTTGTTAAGCTGTAATAATTCTGACAGCATTTCAAAGAAAAATAATGCACTACATATTTTATGTACGTTAATTTATATAGACGCCGTAAATACTAGCAAGAAGTTAAAATTTAAAATGACTTCTTATGTTTATTCTTTCAGAAATTATAAATTGAAAAGTTTTATAAAATTCTAAGTAGAAGAGAATATTACATTTTAAAGTTAATTGTAATATAATCGATTTAATAATGAGAAACATAAGTAAATAAATATTGTAACGTTTTTATTTAATTTATTTGGGTGAAGTGTAAATATTGGACAATTACTAATTAAAATAAGTGTTTATTAAATAGATTGGCATACCCAGCAATGGGTAATATGCCGTGATGATATATTTATTTATTTATTTATGTTTATTAAACTACTATGAAAATGACTATTACTAAAATTGAACAATTAATTTAAAATCTAATTAAGACTAACTAGATAACACCAACACTATTTATTTATTTAACCAATTAACATTACTATTTATTTCCACGATAATACTAATTATTTATTTCCACTAATTATATCACTTATTTATTTATATCACGTTCAACTGTCCGCCTACCTATCTCCACAGCCTCTATATACTCCACTGACTCAACAGCGTCTGTATATTCAACTGCTCAGACAGAAGACACCATCTGTCTCTTGATGTAATTCTCTGTCTAACTTCCATAGCCTCAGTATCGCCGACTGTCTGTATACCACAATTCTTCAACACCACTACCGAGTATTCACTTCCATTTGCCTTTACAGTCCCCGTATACCTACCTAGCTTCCCAATACACTACCGAGTATTCTCTTTCACAGCTATCCCGGTATACTCTTATTATATTTTAATCAATCTAGTATAAAACATTACATGCAATTTTCTCAAAAAAATCTTTATGTGAGGGTATAAAAATATAATATCACTGAATTTTGAATTAAATTCTCTAACAAATGAGCAAATAAAAAATATATGTTCTCATTGAAAATTAAAAAGTTATGTTCTATATTTTGCGGAACCACTGGCCCAAAAAAAATTTTTTTCTTTTATTTAAATTTATCTTGTGAAATAGAAATTGTTTGCCCATTTAACCGTCCATGTAATTCTTATAGTTCTCGAGAAAGCAATGGTGGCCCATTTAAAATGAACACCCTGTATAAATTTGAGTAACAAGCAGTAGGGTAACAATAATACATTATTTTTCATTTTTATATATACTAAATTAAATATTTTCTATTTCATATTTGAACTGAATATTTAGGAGACCATATACTTTTATTTCCAATATATAAATTTGAGTGACAAGCAGTAAGGTAAGAGTAATACATATTTTATGCAACAGTAGTTCCATCAAGGGTTGTTTTTATTTCAAGCCGTTTCATACAACTTTTTTACTGGAGAAAATATTAGCAAGAAGTTTAAAGTAGTGGGAGGTACGGTAAGTAACACCGTCTTGATTAAATTTTCAAGAGTGCGCTGACTTCAAAAAGTTTTCAGTTTTCTGGGCAGATGTTAGGCAGATAAGTAAAACCAGTTTAAGCGTCCCTAAGCGGTCGTTGCGACCTTACGCATTAAATAATTCCGGTACACCTGCTGAATTGAGCAGAAGGGCCTGCACTCTATACACGGCAGGTTTAGTGTTTAGGAGTAATAAAGATGCTTTCACTTATTCACCAGGATGAAATACGCAAGACGGCAGTTATTTATGTTTTCTAAAAGTCAATTTTAAACAGTTTTAACTTTCAAATAACATTATCAAAACAATATTTTTACCTTCCGTCACCTTTAGGTAAGGAAGGTATTGTCTTTGGTCAAAAAATTCGATGATGAGTTTTTAATCAATAAGCACGTTTTAAGGTCCCTAGAATACGAATTTACTATTTTTACGACGATGTCTGTATGTATGTGTGTGTGTGTGTGTGTGTGTGTGTGTGTGTGTGTGTGTGTGTGTGTGTGTGTGTGTGTGGATGTGTGTGTGTGTGTGTGTGTAACAAAATTTACGTCTGCGATAACTCTAATACTACAGTTACAAAAATTATATCTTTTTCGTATACTTCTTCGTTACATCCATATGAAGAGCTGATTAGATTTTGGTTACAATTGGTCAACCGGAAGTACCATCATTTGAAGATTTTAACAGTTTTTCTTGAAAAAACCATGTTAAATATAATTTTTTCACATTTGATGTTATTATAAATATTAAAGAATATTTTATTCTCTATACGATTTGACTGCATTTTATATTTAATATTAAATGGATATAGAGTTAAAAAATTATAAAGAAATTAAATTTCATAAAGTAACCATAGCTGTGGAAACAGCTACTATATTAAGAAAATTCTGATTGAAAGATGTCAGTGTCAAGTGAAATTGACAGAGTATATTTGTGTTTACTGGAAATATAGGAACTTTCTATATGGAATTTGTATAAAACACATACAACTGCCGCAGGTAATGTACAAGAAATGGAATCTTTTGCAAGGAACTTTCTGTACGTAATTTCTACAAAATACATGGAACTGACGGACACAGTGTGTTTGTCTTATAATTTTACTGGAAATATAGGATCTTTTGCTTTCTGTATGGAATTTGTATAAAATACATACAACTGCTTTAAGTTAATGTACAAGAAATAATAATAATAATAATAATAATAATAATAATAATAATAATCTTTTATTTCTGCAGATACATTACACTGTATATAGAAAACGTCAGAAAATAATAATTTTCTGTATGAAATTTGCATAAAATACATGCAACTGCCGTAAGGTAATGTATAAGAAATAGAATATTTAATTTAGCAAAGAACTTTCCGTATGAAATTTGTACAAAATAAATAGAACTGATGGAAGGTAATGTGCTGGCCACATCAGATTTTTTTATTTCGTATAGTGTACAAGGACAGTAACGGCGAGTTTGAAAATTACTGGTATATTGGGATAGCTGTGGAATGAATACTCGGTATTGTTGACGAGTATTGTGAAGTTAGGTACTATATTACTCAAAAACATTTAAACAAATAAATAACAAAAAAAAAAGATGGGGTCAATAATGACCCCACAATACCGTGAGTGTCACCTAACATCCACCATACCAGTTGAGGGTTAAATAAGCAATTGGCTACTGAAGCGTCCGTATAACAATATTACAATAAATTAAAATATACAAAACTTTATACAATTTTGAGAATTAAATTCTGAAATTAGCAATGAACAACCTTGAAATCGTGTGAAACTTTTAAAAATAGGTAGATATGCCAACTAATTCTCTAAAACATTATTTTATTCCTTTAACGTCCGACTGGTATGTTATTATTATCATAACACACCTGCTTTCAGGGTAGTTATATACTAAATAATACCCTAGAGCGTGTTATGAGTTGTTGCTATGGTAATGTTGTAAATAAATAAATAATGATACTGGAATAAAGCCTAAAAAACAAGTAAATGCATTCATAGCCTACCTACTCAGCAAATTTAATTAAAACTTTCTGATCCGTAATTCGTAGAATATTAAAAATTATAGTCGGACGTTAAACGTTGAATGCACCACGGGAGTTAAAAGGACAATAATGCCTTCGGCCAACGTACATATCTCGGGCCAGAGGCCCTCGAAAAGTACACTGTTGACCTCAGGCGTTATTGTCCTTATAACACCCTTGATACGTTAATTACTATAAAAAATGAAAAAAAGTTAATGGACAAAATAACGAGCACATATCAATGCATAGTTATGCTAATGCTGGACGGATGGTCACTTTACTCTATCTACAATAAACATATTATCCATAGTTCTATTATAATTTTATGATATAATTAATCATTACACGTACTCGTATGTAAATGCTAAGATCATATATGACATTGACATTAATCTGCTGAATTATAGCTCCGGTGATTATGACAGGTACTAATATGTAAAACAATAAGACACGTGTTGTACTTATATCATACTCTTATTGCCGTCGTATTTAATTGGCTACTTTATACAACGTGAGATCTAAGAAAGAACTTAACACTATCTGACATGCCATTAAGCCGTCTGGTGTCTGGAAAATGGGGAAATAAAATATTTATGTCCAATTAACATTATAACACAACATGAACATTTATCTTTCTCAACAAGAAGTGTATTTTTTTCGTTAAATTATGAACATTAAGATTCTGACACTTCATATTTTTATTTGTGAATACTCTTTAATAAATTTTATCTATCACCAACTGGAAGAAAGATATTCTGCAGACAAAGTAAAGTTATAGGATTAATATTGCCCTAGTAGGTGCTGACTAATTTGCTAGGGGCCTTAAAACGTGCTTATTTATTAAAAACTCACCACCGAATTTTTTTGACCAAAGACAATACCTTCCTTACCTAAAGGTGAAAGGAAGGTAAAAAACACTGTCAAACTGCATAGCATATGCATCTATAATAAAAAAAAATCTGATGTGGCCAGCACATTACCTTCCGTCAGTTCTATGTATTTTATACAAATCCCACACAGAAAGTTTTTTTATTCTTTAAAAACTCATCATCGAATTTTTTGACCAAAGACAATACCTTCATAGTCATGAAAATATTTCATTGCAGACGAGGAGGCTTGTTTGAAGATGCGAGGATGCGCAGCGTCCGAGCATTTCTTTAAAGCCTCCGAGTCAAGCAAAGGCATTTTTATGACGCGTGATGTATTCTATTTTTTTTAATCGACAATGAGGTGTTGCAAAAAAAATTAACATATCTTTTTTCTTCTGAAATTCGAATAAGTACGTTCTACAGTGTGATTAAATATGATTTTCTGTTCAAATTTCTGTATATATTAAGCACAGTAGCAGTTTAAAAATATACTTTTTGAATTGGCGCCAAATTACACTGTCTGTGGCATCAGACATACATTAGCCAATGACAAAACTGGAAAGATGATAAAAAAAACAAATGTATCATACATCAACATCAATGATTGCTTTAATGACAACTGTGTGACATAAGGTCTGACTTATAGTGCAGCGTGATTTTTGGTTCTTTAGCGTAGTTCTTAGTTATTTATTATTACATTATAGCGTTATATTTCATAGTTTCATGCCCAGTATTATAAAAGATGGATAAGTAAAGCACTAGCAAAGTAAAATTTACTCATGAAGTAATATAGTTTATACCAGAGATTTTCGTTAAAACAAGAATAAAAATACTAAGTAAATCTACAGAATAAATTACTCCACCGATGTTCGAGGAAGTAAATTTTATTGTGTAAAATAAATTTGACACATGTCAACATTAATTCAATTAAATTCATTATAAATTTAATCCCATATATTATTTTTACATTTATTTGTCTTCAACATGTTTTCTTTATCTATTTCTGAGTAATTTTGTCCCGTTCTCTCTTTTTTCCATTTTAGTTGACACCTGACACTTTATGACACACACACTTTATTTTCTATTTTGACTTTTGGATTTATTTCGTGTCAGGAACATACATAATATTATTAAAACATATATAAAACATATTCCAGCGACACATTGTTTGGAATAAATCCTCTTCAGTTGGAGATTGACATTATCGTCAGTAGTGGTTTTAAGCAATGGCGTCTAATAATATTTTATCCTGGATTTATCAATCTCTCTTATGGTCCAATAATGCAAAGATTAGCCGGTATAAGAAACCGTAGCCTGAGTGCATCATTTTCCAGCTAAAAAAATAAATGTATTCAATAGTTCTTATTTAATTATAAAAATATTTATATTTACATCAAAATAATCTTTACAACAAAGAAGTTTTGATTTTATGTTTTTATCTTTACTTGCGACAACCATTTCATTCTTCTTTCTTCGTTTTGAGACACTACGTTTTATGTTTCCCTATATCAGTTCTATTTGGGCACACTGCACAAAACACTTTTTTACAACCATGTTTGATTATTTCCGAATACAAAAATCAGTAGTATTTGACAGATGGCATGACTGTCACTCGTTTAAATTCCTTGGGAGGCAAATGTAAGCCACACCCTCATTGGTTAGGTTTATTCTGACGTCATCAGGCGAAAGGGGAAGCGGAAATGCAAACATTATAATTTCAAAGACAATTTTCTCATGAATAAAGAATAATACGAAAAAAATAAAAAATACGGGCTAAATATTTATTTTTTTTATTCTTTTGATTAAAGCAAAGAAAAAAAACCGTGCAACACCTCATGATAGAAGCTTAAAATTATAGAAAAAATTAGGTATGCACAAATCATCAGAGCTGTGACAAATTTTAGAAAACGTTGCCATGACAAGTAAACAAAGTGACAAAATTTATTATTATAAAAATTTGACGCGTTGTGTTTGCTTTCTTGCTACCGGTAATTTTCCTTTTGAAAACAATGTCGCAATGCGAACATGATTATGATGGTGAAGATGAAGTACCGATGGACATAACTGAAGCTGCGAACGCCGCTGTGGCAGATTTACTACCTAAAAGTCCAAACAGCGGTACGAAAAGGAGTACGATAGATTCAAAAAGTGGTGCAGCATTAGAAAAGTGAATCAAATTAGTACAGACAGTGGAAAGCAAAAATGACTAGTCATGGAAATCTTACTTTCAAGACTCAAATTAGTCCGGAAATGAGGATTTTCATGCCGATTTAAAAAAAAATGGATATAGAACTATTTATATATTTTCCTCCCATTGGTTGTATTTCTATACGGATTGACTAAAAGAATGGCATAAAATTAACCCCTGTGGTGCACTCTCCACGCCAGTAATGAGTGTTCGTGAGGTGACGCTGGTAAGCGCCCGCACGGTGTAAATATCTCATTACCGATATCTGTGTACAAAGCAGATTGGCACACCCAGCAATGGGTAATTAGCCATGATGATATATTTATTTATTTAAAAGAAATTTAAAATATTGATCACATACCTCATTGGTAAATCAAAACTGGCACTTTATTTGATAGTTTTTTTTTTCTAGCACCACCAGATATTATAAGATACGTCATTATTCATGGGCGCCCGCAGACTTTTTTTCAAGGTGAGTCGATATTTTTGTTGTAAGAAAAAAATGCGCCGCAGGCGAATTTTTAATAATTTTCAAGGTCAAACGTGTTTTAATGCAAAGTAAGATAATATAGAGGTCTTTACAATGAAGCAAATGTAACAAATTCTTAAAAAATTAAAATCAATATTTTATGACGAAAATGCGTATGTACGCTCTAAAAGCGTAGAATTGCCCCTTCTACTAGGCTTTATTATGCGAGATGCGAGCATAAGCAATAACTACAGAAACAGACAATCTGACAATACAATGTTGCATTAAATTAAAATATTATATTACTGAGTAACAAAATTGACCCCTGTGGTGCACTCTCCACGCCAGCAATGAGTGCCCGTTAGGTGACGCCTGGTAAGCGCCCGCACGGTGCAAATATTTCATCATTACCGATATCTGTGTACAAAGCAGATTGGCACACCCAGCAATGGGTAATATGCCGTGATGATATATTTATATTTATTTATTTATTTAGTAACAATATAATTATTCTATTGAACTGCTCAAAATAAAATGTATAATAATTAAATGTTAATTAAATTGCGCTCCTCACAAAATACGGCAACCCTAATCATACGTAGGTACTTTTAATATAAATAAATATGCAATGTCTATTCATTATTTACTTTTCTATTACTTTATTTCTATATAACAGTAAAATCGATAATTGTGAATGTTTTGAGAAGAACGTAATCATAAAATGATTAGAATAAACTACGGCATATTAAAGAAAATACAACACCGAAATAGACCATCTAGCTATTAAAATTATAAAAAAAAATATAATTTAATTTTTAAAAATGGATACAGTCCATAAATGAAAGGGGGGTCAGTCGACCCTTTCGACCCCCCCTGTGGGCGCCTATGTCATTACTATATACAATAAGTTAGAAATTATTTACTTTGTATTTATTTATTTGTTATTTTTCATAGAATATCTTACCAGTATTGGTAGATAGTCGATAATACTTTTCATCTTTGAATTTGAGAAGAAAATATCAGGATATACTCGTACATATATTTCATAAAATCACGGAATGGCGAATCCTTTATAAAGCTGACATTATTTTATGTAAGTTTCGTCGTAAAATAATCTTGTTCTCTGGAAAGGTATAAAAGCGCAATATATTTGGGAGATGTGAGCCCGTATTGTTCACATATGTTCGGCATGTTGTATTGATTCATGCA
This sequence comes from Harpalus rubripes, assembly GCA_963082715.1. Lineage (NCBI taxonomy): Eukaryota > Metazoa > Arthropoda > Insecta > Coleoptera > Carabidae > Harpalus > Harpalus rubripes. The sequence goes on along the minus strand of OY720448.1, from coordinate 74,091,947 downwards.
TTCCGCATCCAACGTTCCTGATTTTCAATATGCTCTTTGACCTACGCCAGACAACTTGCTGCTACTGCTATCTAAACTTTGTATTTTATAGGACCGCAAGTCGCGCAGGTCTACTGTATACTGGTTCACTACTCGCTAACAACATAGTATGACAGCAATATTGCGGGGCGTAAATCAAATTGCAAACAATTAACAACACTTAACCAGTCAATGAAAACTTACAGTCTTCATAATTGGTTCACTATAACAATATACCCACTAATTCATGATATTAAACCCTTGTTTACATATACAAAAGTAGGTTGGTAACTAAGAAATTAGATCATCCAGTAATAATCTTAAAGACCTATATATTATAAAAATCTGATGTGGACACCACACGACTTCCTTGTACACAACTTACACAAGACTAATATGAAGTATAGACCCAAGTATATAATTGCACATATTTGACGTAATTTGACATTAGCATCTATTTTTTATTTTTTTGTTATTTTTTGTCCTAATCCATAGCAAGCTTCATTACAAAAACCAAAAATTATATAAATTTTAAATATACATATCTCGCTTATACAAAGGGCTAATTTAATAATACTTGATGTGCTAGACACAGAATTTAATTCTCTAAAAATTTTATTTGAAGCATTTATTTCTAAAATCAAAATGAAACCATTTTATTGAAGAAAAACTGTTAACACCTTCAGGTAATGTGCCACTTCCGGTTAGCCTGTTTTAACCAAAATCCACTATGTTATTCCAATTGACATAAAAATCTTATATACCAAATTTGAAAAGTGTTAGATTATATTTTAAGATAGTTTTTCATTAAAATCTATTATAGGCTTCAAATAAAGTACCATTTCTAGAAATTATGTAATGACCATAAAGGGAGGTGCACAACTAGATGTTATAGCAGTCCTAAATACAAAATTTCAACTTTCTGCGGCTTACCGTTTTTGAGTTATGCGAGATACATACGCACGTACGCACGTACGTACGTACGTACAGACGTCACGACGAAATTAGTCAAAATGGATTCAGGGATGGTCAAAATGGATATTTCCGTTGAAAACTCAAAACCGAAATTTTTCGCTATTACAATACTTCCTTTACTTCGTACAAGGAAGTAAAAAATAAATATCCAGAACTAAGTAACAATTACAATATAGCAAAACAGAAACATTTTCAATTAGTCTCTAGTACAAAAAAACAATATTTTCAAAATAAAATCACAAATTCAGACAATATGACTAAAAGTGCATGGAGTGCAATAAACTCAAAACACAAATAAAATATTGTCCCATAAAAATATTAAATTGAAAAATGATAACGATGTCATTGAAGAGGACCCTCAGATAATTGCTGAAGATTTTAATAACTTCTTTATTAAAACACCTATCGATTTAAGCAAACAAGCTCAAATCCGAGTTTCTCAAAATCAAAATGTTCAAATAAATAAATTCAACATAAATTGTAATAAAAATTTGTATTTGTTCCCTTTTGACATAGACGAGTTCGTGAATTTAATGTGTAGTAAATTAAAATCAAAAAAGTCAGCTGGGCCAGATGATATACCGAGTTTCCTAATTAAAAAAATTATTCACATTATTGCACCCCCCACTCGTTTACATTATTAATTTGTCTTTTGAGACAGGAGAATTTCCAGAAGAGCTAAAACTAAGTAAGGTCGGTAACACCCGTTTTTAAGAAACAAGATGCTCAAAATATTGAAAATTATAGGCCTGTATCGCAATCCTCAATTTTCTCTAAAATGTTTGAATACTGCTGCTTCCTAGCACGTTTGGGACCATTTTTAAAACAAAATAATATTATCATATATAATATCATAAGTGGTAAATTTTTGCAGGAAAAATTTTCAGATTGTTGCGAGATCCGGTTGCCTAGCAATTTATTGAGTGGCATTGACAAAAAAATTACGAGTTGTCAAACGAGTAATTTTTGATCAATGTCACGAAATAAATTGGCAACAGGCTCGAATAAAACAATCGGAAAATTAAAATCAGGTAATCATTTATATAATTTTTTCTTGACAAAAATCTTGTAAATATTTATTGTGTTTAGAGGTATTAGGTTTCAGTTTGCTTTTTCAACGTTTTAAATAGATTCATGTCCAAATCGACTCGTTTTTAATAAAAACTGATAACACTGAAAATATAAAGACTTTGACAGATATGTAAACAATATGTTTCTAAAACGTCAAAAAATTTTCGCTTATCAAAACTCACTTGTAAAAATACGACATCTTATTGACTTAAAGGGTGCGAAAAAACTTTTTTGGTGCTGTTTTGTCGAAATGAAATTTGGTAACTAGGTAGAATCCTGAATTTGGATTGGTTTATATATTTATGAGTGAAATAGTCACTAATAATCAATTTGGTTTTCGACATGATTTATCAACAAAACAAGCTATTCAAATTTTTTATGAGAACATTATTTTGAAAATGGAGTCAAATGTACATCCCGTGGCTATTTTTTGTGATCTGTCAAGAGCTTGTGACTGTGTTAACCACTCAAAGCTTCTTGATAAGTTGGAGGAATATGGCATTCGTGGAGTAGCTCTCACATGGGTAAAGACTTTTCTTCATAATCGGCAGCAATATGTATGTATTAAACACAAGGATAATTTTAGAATATCTGTAGTTAACTCGAAGCCTTCTGGAGTCAAAATAGGCGCACCACAGGGTTGTATTCTAGGACCTATCCTCTTTTTGCTGTATATTAATTACATGGACTTGATGTTTCAGGGGAACACTAATGTTAGTTTAACCATATACGCTGATGATACTTCAGTTATTGTATCTCACTCCGATATAAAAAGTCTAGAAGCCTCTTGTACCGAAGTGTACAATTCACTAACAACCTGGTTTAACATTAATGAATTATTTTTGAACGAAAATAAAACTAATTACATTAGATTTCATAAGCAATTGAATAAAAATGACTTGAATATTAAAATTAGTAACAGTACGGTGCAAAGGGTGAGTGACACAAAATTCTTGGGTTTACATATGAATGAACATTGTTTGTGGAACGACCATTCCCATCATATTATTAAAAAACTAAATTCCACATGGTACTTAATTAAAAATGTTAAAAATATTCTTAATACAGAGCAGTTAATAATGCTATACCATGCACATGTTGGGTCTGTGTTAAATTACGGTGTTTCTTTTTTGGGTTCCTCTCCAATGGCTTCGGATATATTCATTTGCCAGAAAAGAATAATTAGATGTATTGCTGGAGTCCCGCAGTCAACTTCATGCAGAAGTTTATTCAAAAAATTTAATATTTTAACATTAGTTTCTGTATTATTACTGGAATTGTGCAAGTATGTCTATAAAAATAAACATAAATTTCCAACATATATGGATTTACACAAATACAATACAAGGAATAAACAGGACTTTAGATTGCCTTGCAACAGATTAAATATAGGAAGAAAATCTCCTCAATATCTAGGTCTAGATGTTTTTAATAAATTACCACCCGAAATTAAAAATTGTAGTAACTTGAGAACATTCAAGCAAGCTGTCAAAATATTTTTAATGAATAATTGCTTTTACTCTGTAGCAGAATATAACAATTTCAATAATGAAATTTTGTAATTAATATTTATGCTTTTATTTTGTAATATATGTATGTATGTATCTGCTTCTTGAGACCTTTTCAACACATGTATAATATGTCGAGTGAAATAAATATATATTATTATTATTAAGTATCGACTGTATCTGTAAGGTAATATTATTACCATACTGGCATGTCAATAGTTACTAGTTACAAGTGAAATTTTTAATAATACTCTAGTAAATTGTGTTTCTGAAAAGTATTTTATACTACTCGTAGTTTACAAGTTACTAGTTCACAAGTTAATAGTTCAAGTAAAATTGTAATAGTCAAGTAAAATAGTGTTTCTGAAACATTTTTAGTCTAGTAGTTTTTTTTTATAAATACTAGTATTTAATCCAATATTTTTTTAAACCAAGTGATTTAACACTAAACAACGACAGACACTACATGAATCTGAATTAACATTAACAAAAAACCATTGAATTACATACGAAAAAGATAAAAAAACACGCAAACTGTAAAATAATACTAGTAAAATTTATATTCAAAAGACTTTTGATACTTGTAGCTTTTCTCTAGTAAATTACTAGTCTGAAAGACAACTCAAATATTTTGAGAAACAAAATACTAGTATTTTTTGTTAAATACACTAGTAAATACTAGTTCCCAACTTGTAACTAGTATTTTACACTTGTATATTTCAGAAACAAAAATTACTAAACTTCACTTGTATTGCTAGTGTAAGAACTAGTAATACTAGTCCCGTATTTTTTGAGAAACAGGCCCCTGATCGTGGAACAAAAAGAATTTTTAAAAAATTCGCAAGATTGTGGTTTACTCAAAATGGAGATATTTCAAGTGTTTTGCATTATGATTTTACCTATAGAAATATCATTTTCTTATGCCGCTGAGTATACCTGACTTTTTTATTTAAAGCAAAGTTGGAACAAATTTTATGAAGTTCTAAAATGTTTATGTAGTATTTCTTCTACATTTCCTCTTCGTTTAGAGTCCATCCCTGATGGCGATGTACAATAATCGATCTTGTTATCAAATTACAGTTAAATTTGGTGTAGCAGTGCAACGGAAATGCATTATGCACTTCCCAGCGGACCAAGCCTCGCTTGGACAGTCATGAGACCGAAGTCTCGGATTTGAGACAATAAAATCAGAGCAGCGCGGACTATGTGTTTCGTCAGGCGCACTCTGTGTTGTCCTGGATTCAGCATGCAATATTATTTATTCAGAAGTAACCAGTAGATCAGGGGTTCCTAAAGTGCGGCCCGCGGGCCAAATGCGGCCCGCAAAGCCTGTGAATTCGGCCCGCGATATCGATATGATATATTATACTCGTATTTTTATTAAAAAATAAATAAGTAAATAGTAAAATAATAATAAATATTACAAATAAAATACTTTAATATTTTTAAAAAATTCTTACAGAACTTTAACCATAAGCGTTTGTATTAATAAAATATTAAAAAAAATTTGGACGTACTGGTTATTAGAAACAAGAACAAATTAGATTTTGATATCTATAGAAAATCCACGAACACTAATAGATTTATAACGGCTGACTCAAATCATTTTTGGCAACATAAATTAGCTTCGTTTAATTTCTTAATAAACAGATTAACTAAATTTCCTTTAAACAAAAAACGATTTAAAACTGAACTAAACTATATTAAAGAAATAGCTAAGTATAACGGCTTCCCGGTTAAAACTATCGATAAATTAGTTCATAAATTTAAAAATCGCCAATCCATTTCTAATTTTACAACGCTAACGCCATCTAATAATAAAAATAATAATAAATACATAACACTACCGTACGATAAAGCTTCCAAAAGTTTAAACAAAATTTTTAAAAATCATAATTTAACAGTAACTTACAAATCAAATAATACCATTAAATCGTTATTAGGTAATCCTAAAGATAAAATAGATACTAACAAAAAATCCGGTATTTATAAAATTAGTTGTAATGATTGTAATAAAGTTTACATCGGTCAAACTAAAAGACAAATTGACACTCGGTTTAAAGAACATTTTTATCATCTAAAAAGCGGTAATCCAGAAAAATCTAGCGTAGCTCAACATATGTTCATTAATAATCACAAAGTTAACAATTCTAATATTAAACTTTTAAAACATATTAATAATGATAGATACGAGAGTTTAATAATAAATAAATATAAAAATAATTTGATGAACGCAGATCTCGGCCCCATACCAAACTCAAAACTTTTCAATTTATTACAAAGTTAAATTTTATTGGACGATTTAATATTTAATGACTCATTATTGGACGAAAATTATCTTAGTTTATAGGTAATCATTCACCTGTGACTCCCATCCCTATATAATCCCAGTTCTCTCCCTTGTTTTTCAGAGTTGTTAGGACCTCTGGCATGGTTGACATGTTGAGTAATCTTGACTACTCTGTTTAACTTTTCACTTGTTGTATTACTGATGATGAGAACTTAGTTCTCGAAATACGTATCTAGTTTTTATTAAAATTTATTTTAAGGTTAAGGGGTAATTATAATAGTTTTAGTTAATAAAATATTGTTTAGTTTATATTTAAAAAATTATTGTAGTATGTCTAGTCTAGTTATTACACATTTGTACAGAAATATAATATAGTAGTCTCAAATAGATACAGAATTGTTAATCATTTCTGGCGCATCTAATGCAACACACAATTTCAAGGAGTCAGTAACGAATTTATCGTTTTTTTCAATGATGTGCGCTTTGCCGCACACTACAACTGTACCACCAGACCTTGTCCTGCCTACCCAGTTGCTTTGAGCAATACGTTAACGAATATTCAAAAACGCACTGCTCCAACTCACTTGAGGTGGGTCGAAAAATATGAAAACGTGCAAGCACAAACAGATCGTCTATTCTTATTAGATGCTCAAATTATGAATGAAATGCGTCTTTCGCGCAGTTCTATTTCTATTTGAGACGACAATGCAGTAGTGTTTACATGTGCTAAAATAAGAAATAGTTAAATATATTTAAAACAAAAAAATCGTGGTTATTGTGCAGCCAAAAAATTCGGTAATATTAAATTGGCCGGCCTAAGAAAAACTTTGGGAACCCCTGCAGTAGATGAAAAACAGGAAAGAATAAGTTTTATTCAGCGGATATGGAGTATAAAATTGGAATGTACTAAGCGATTTTTTTTAACCTATTAAATTTCAAGTTCATTTTCTAAATAACTACGTGTAACGTTCATCATTTATTTTACGTAATTTTCAAATTTGAATAAATATAGCGTGTAATCATACTTCGAGGAACAATTTTTTTTTCAAAAATTCGCAAAAAATGTTGCACTGGTTTTAGCGTAAATTGTGTGTTGATATTAGTAGTTTTGTAATTCAAAATGGCACAATTTTGCTCATTTAACCAAACTCGTATCTCTTCAAATAAAAAAGTTACCAATAGTGAGCAAGCTTATTGAGACCTCCTGTATATATACAGGGTGTTTCAAAACATGTGTCGGAAAATAAAGGCTGGGATTGGTTGGCTAATTATAAGAAAAAAAGTTCCTATTAACATGGTTCCGCAAACGCACAGTTTTCGAGATACAGGGTGTAAAAAAAATATTATGAAAAGCATGAAAAAATATAGGTTATTTAACAACTAAACGACGATTGACAATAATTTTAATGTCAAAACAAATGCATGAACGCAGACGACTAGATCAAAAACAAATGTTTTTATCAACAACAAAACATGTTGCTACTTTTTTTCATGTTTTCCATCATAAAATGCCGTATTTCTCTAAAACGGTTTACGTTAGAGCTTTTGACTAGGAGTACCTTTTTTGTGTAAAAAATATTGGTGGTTCACAATGTGATTTCAGAATGCCAATTTCCCAAGTGTCATAGAAATTACGGCCATAAAAACCTCACACAACCCTAAAATCTCCGTCAATGGCACATGAAAAAAAGTGAATAAGCGCTTAAAAAGTAGCTAATATTAATGCTAAGATGTGTACAAAAGCTGAGTTTTGTATCACAAACGGTTCCTGAGATATCGTCAAAAAATAAAAAAAGTATTTTTTTTTACATTCTGTATCTCGAAAACGGTGCGTTTGCGGAACCATGTTAATGAGGACTTTTTTTCTTATAATTAGCCAACCAATCCCACCCCTTATTTTCCGACACATGTTTATATATATATATATATATATATATATATATATATATACAGGGTGTCTCACAACTCGCGCCCCAGACGAAACTGACACTTGCCGACGACAATAGGTTGCCAACAAATAGAAGAAAATAATTTGCGGTTGCTGCATAACGGAGTTACAAGACTTTTTAATCCACCAATCCCGGAAGGATATCTTGAGGTGTGATGATATTATTACAAAATAAAACTGGTTGTTAGGTTTTAAAAATACTACTAGTGAGTTACAAAATTTGTTTGACTTACTGTAATTTTGACACTTTAGAGTTGACTTTTCACTGTCAACAAATTTAGGTTAGCGAAGGTGTCATCCGAGATCATAATTTATATCGTACAGTGCAACGTGTTGTAGCAGCTGTGTTGTAGGTCTCTGATTGGTCAATTTTAAGACGTCTTTTCTCGAATATCTTTTAAGCTAGATTTTATTTTCTTCGAAATTACACATCCGAGTGCAGTCTCGTGTTTCCTCATTCGCTCTGGGGCACGAGTTGTGAGCCAGACTGTATATATATATATATATATATATATATATATATATATATATATATATATATATATATATATATATATATATATATAATGTAGATTCTTAGCCACATTGGCAAGAATAAATCTAATCTTATGATAGTGTAAATTTTGTTTTCCTCGGTCTGCCTGATTTTCATATTCTCAATTATTCTAGCGCGACCCTCAAATTATAATGAATTGAACACATTATAATTTTGTTTACAAACATGTGAAAATTCTACATCGTAAATCAATTCCTAACTAAATACGGCCCTAGCAAATATGTGGAAAAATGTCAGACAATAGATGATGATTCCATTATATGATCAATAAATCATTACGTCATCATGATAAAAATATTGTTTTCCACGGTAATATGAGTATGTGTAATTAAAGAGTAATTAATTTTCAATTTGTTCGGAGAAATGCATTTTCAAGTGCATACTTTAAAATGGAGATTGGTGGCAATTGAACAGTAAACATTTAATTATTGAATTCAATTAAAAAATAAACAAATTAATTGGGAAATTTCATAGAAATTTATAAATTACATATAATAGGTATAAATAATACACTATAAATAAAGCTGAAATTGTAAAGTTTCATGAGGCAATCTGTTAACGTAAGAGTCCAAGGTTTAAGGTGCATTCACAAATGAAAATTAGGTTTAGATTTATGGTTTATACTTTAGATTTAAAGACTTTGGCCCCATATTATGTAATAACTCCATTCACACTTCAGAATTTAGGGTGTCTAAATCCAAATCATAAAGCTAAACATATATTGAATTGAATTGAATTGTGCTGATAGTACGTGCATCTCAAAGCAGTGTCTGTTTTGTCAAATATAACAGAATATTCAAATTTTAAACTAAATTTGATTGATATATCACATAGTGTATAGTGCAGTGTATTCAAACTTTAGGTTTATGATTTAGTTTGACGTCACAAACTTCACCAATGAGAACAAGTCTGAAATGATATAAATATATACACCCATCTTTATTTAGTATCCACTTGGTGGATTCGGCTTTTAAAAAAAATGCGAAAAAAACATGGAGACTATCATATCTTAATTGCTGAAATATAACTAAGCGAATGACAATTTCACGGCGCACATGTGTCTTGTTGAGTACTGCTCTACCGAAATTTTAATCTTGTTTTTGAAGCATTTACACAGATGTCTGTATATATCAAAACTAATTTTCAGTAATTTAAACTTATATTTATGAATGACTTACTTAAACCTAAACAAAAACCATAAACCTAATTTTCATTTGTGAATGCACCTTTACAAAGGACGAGTGCGTTAACAAGCCTTATAATACATGTTATGTATACTATTTTTTCTATTGAGGTAATTTTATCCACTAAGGCCCTTTTAAAACAAAATAAATTTTGGAAAAAAATAGATTGTGCCTAATATCTCTGTAACTATAAGGATTTTCGAAAAAATAAATCAAACTTTACCTTCCGCAGACACCCCTGTCGTGTTTTGGAATAAAAATTTTCGTTTATCATGTTTTATAAGTTATAAGTACCATAAATAAATAAAATAAATATATCATCACGGCTTATTACCCATTGCTGGGTGTGCCAATCTGCATTGTACACAGATATCGGTAATGATGAAATATTTGTACAGTGCGGGCGCTTACCAGGCGTCACCTCACGGGCACTCATTGCTGGCGTGGAGAGTGCACCACAGGGGTCAATTTTTGTGCCATTTTTTAAAATTGGAAAATATTTAAAAAAAAGTACCATAATGTCACTATTAAAGGTGCATTCAAAAATGAAAATTAGGTTTATGGTTTTTGTTTTGGTTTAAGTAAGTCATTCATAAATGTAAGTTTAAATTACCTGAAAATTAGTTTTGATATGTACAGACATCTGTGTAAATGCTTCAAAAACAAGATTAAAATATCGGTAGAGCAGTACTCAACAAGACACCTGTGCGCCGTGAAACTGTCATTCGCTTGGCATTATTGGTTATATTTCAGCAATTAAGTTATGACAGTCTCCATGTTCTTCTCTCATTTGTTTAAAAAGCCGAATCCACCGAGTGGATACTAAATAAAGATGGGTATCTATATCATTTCAGACTCGTTCTCATTGGTGAAGTTTGTGACGTCAAACTAAATCATAAACCTAGAGTTTGGACCTTGCAATGTTTAGCTTTATGATTTGGATTTAGAGACACTAAATTCTGAAGTGTGAATGGAGTCATTACATAATATGCGGCCAAAGTCTTTAAATCTAAAGTATAAACCATAAATCTAAACCTAATTTTCATTTGTGAATGGTGCATTCACAAATGAAAATTAGGTTTAGATTTGGTACTTTAATGTTTAAATTTTTTTTAAATCAATTCTAAACTGAAAATAACTTGATTCGTTATTATTCAATATTCAGCTCGATTTTTCACAGAATTTTTGTTATGCAACCTTATGATTTATTTGCGTGATCATAAAGGGAAGAAAACTCATTTTAGGATTCCACGACTAAAAATCTATATTGTCATATAAATTTTATTATGAACACGTCAAAGCAAATGAATGTCGGAAGGTAAATCGCACATTTTAATGTATATTTTTAAAAACCAAAATCGACGTGTTTCAGCCTTTTTTAAAAAATCTGATGTGGCCAGCACATTACCTTCCGTCAGTTCTATGTATTTTGTATAAATGTCATACAGAAAATTCCTTGCAAGAGATTCTATTTCTTGTACATTACCTTAAGGCAGTTGTATGTATTTTATACAAATTCTATACAGAAAGCAAAAGATCCTATATTTCCAATAAAATTATAACACATACATACTGTCAACTGCACTTGACACTGACACCTTTCAATCAGAATTTTCTTAATACATCAGCTGTTTTCAGAGTTATAGCATAGCTAGCTAATATATGATATTTAATTTATTTATAATTTTTTAACTCTATATCCATTTAATATGAAATATAAAATGCATTCAAATCGCATACAGAATAAAATATTCTTTAATATTTATAATAACATCAAATGTGAAAAAATGATATTTAACATCGTTTTTTCAAGAAAAACTGTTAAAATCTTCAAATGAGGGTACTTCCGGTTGACCAATTCTAACCAAAATCGAATCAGCTCTTCACATGCATGTAACGAAGAGGAATACGAAAGAATTATAATTTTTTGAATTGTAGTATGGAAGTTATCGTAGACGAAAATTTTGTTACACACACACACACACACACACACACACACACACACACACACACACACACATACACATACACACATACACACACACACACACACACACACACACACACACACACACTCACACACACACACACACACACACACACACTCACACACACACACACACACACACACACACACACACACACACACACACACACACACACACACACACACACACACACACACACACACACACACACACACACACACACACACACACACACACACACACACACACACACACACACACACACACACACACACACACACACACACACACACACACACACACACACACACACACACACACACACACACACACACACACACACACACACACACACACACACACACACACACACACACACACACACACACACACACACACACACACACACACACACACACACACACACACACACACACACACACACACACACACACACACACACACACACACACACACACACACACACACACACACACACACACACACACACACACACACACACACACACACACACACACACACACACACACACACACACACACACACACACAAACATACAGACATCATCGTAAAAATAGTAAAATCGTGTTCTAGGGATCCTAAAACGTGCTTATTCATCAAAAACTCACCACCGAATTTTTTGACCAAAGACAATACCTTCCTTACCTAAAGGTGACGGAAGGTAAAAAACGGTTGAGTTCGCTGTTGTTATTTTTTAATATTCCAAACTTTAATCCCACACTGTATATTATGTTGTGTTATCAAACATTTTCTTGAAATTTATGTTGATGCTATTTTTAAATATCCAAGCTTATAATTTTCTTCTTCTTCGATCGTGTGATAAAAAATTGGATAATTAAATCTTGAACGGGCAATCTGTGAAATAAGAAATGTCTACACAATTTAATTCTGTGCATTTTTTCAGGACGATCCAAAGAGTTTTTTAATTGAAATTCTGTCCAAGCTGACAGCATCGATGATTAACTAAAGCAACGATTTGAGTTCGTCTCGAAATGGTATACGAGTACGCGTGAATTTATAACATCGGTAATAAAAAAGCAAAGGAAATATGTATTTTGGCCAAAAATGTGAAGTTAAAAATCTGTCAATATCTCGATTTCGGTTAAAAGATAGTGTAAATTCTTGTAAAAACAAACCCTGGAGGGTGGATTTGGTATATTAATATTTTAAAAGTCTCACAATGGCGTTAGAAAAAAATGTGAAAAATTTGCCCCAAAAAAATGCATTTTATTGTGCTCTCACTCAACTCCTCAACGATTTAAATTATTTTCAAATTAACACTTAATTCGTGTTCTACGAGGTTTAAAATATAAATTAACTCAATTCCAAATCTTAAAATCGACTGGAGTAAGTTTTATTTGAATATTTCTAAAATAACGTCGGTTGGCAATTTTTCGCAATTCTTCCAAAACATAAAAACTTATGATCGTAGATCTTCTTGACTGGAAATTTGATGGGTAAAGGAAATCTTCTGGAATTCAGTCAATGGTTAAAAAATTATTTATTTTCGGCATAATTGTCATAATTAATAAAAGTGAACATTATCATTCATTTTTATTAATTATGACAACCATTGTACACGTATTTCCATGTTATTTATATATATATATATATATATATATATATATATATATATATATATATATATATATATATATATATATATATATTTCAATGTTATCAGTATAAAACAAATTTTCACCTCCTGATGAAGGCACATGTGGTGCCGAAACTAGTAGAGGCCGAAAATAAATAATTTTTTAACCATTGACTGAATTCCAGAAGTTTTCCTTTACCCATAAAAACTTATATTTGGTTATGAATTCGATTGAAAATTAAAGGAAACACGTAAAATCAACTGATAATCATTTATTTATACTTAAAATTTGTTGAAAATATTGATTTTTTAATGAAAATATTTGATTGACAGCAAAAAAATGTGGTTTTGACATTTTAACTCTGTCGGTAAAGTCGCTCTCGAAACTAATGCCAATGCTATACTCATGTAAACTCTGAAAAATAATTATATAAAACTATTGGGACCCGCAGAATCCGTTGGCTCGGCGAGAATTGTTTCTCTTTTTACCTTCCGTCACCTTTAGGTAAGGAAATTGTCTTTGGTCAAAAAATTCGGTGGTGAGTTTTTAATCAATAAGCACGTTTTAGGGTACCCAGAATACGAATTTGCTATTTTTACGATGATGTCTGTATGTGTGTGTGTGTGTGTGTGTGTGTGTGTGTGTGTGTGTGTGTGTGTGTGTGTGTGTGGATGTGTGTGTGTGTGTGTGTAACAAAATTTTCGTCTGCGATAACTCTAATATTACAGTTACAAAAATTATAATTTTTTCGTGTACTTCTTCGTTACATCCATATGAAGAGCTGATTAGATTTTGGTTACAATTGGTCAACCGGAAGTACCCTCATTTGAAGATTTTAACAGTTTTTCTTGAAAAAACTATGTTAAATATAATTTTTTCACAATTTGATGTTATTATAAATATTAAAGATTATTTTATTCTCTATACGATTTGACTGCATTTTATACTTCATATTAAATGGATATAGAGTTAAAAAATTATAAAGAAATTAAATTTCATAAAGTAGCCATAGCTATGGAAACAGCTACTATATTAAGAAAATTCTGATTGAAAGATGTCAGCAGATGTCAGTGTCAAGTGAAATTGACATAGTGTGTTTGTCTTATAATTTTTACTGGAAATATAGGATCTTTTGCTTTCTGTATGGAATTTGTATAAAATACATACAACTGCTTTAAGGTAATGTACAAGAAATAATAATAATAAATCTTTTATTTCTGCAGATACATTACACTGTATATAGAAAACGTCACAAAATAATTTTCTATATGAAATTTGCATAAAATACATGCAACAGCCGGAAGGTAATGTACAAGAAATAGAATATTTAATTTAGCAAGGAACTTTCTGTATGAAATTTGTACAAAATACATAGAACTGACGGAAGGTAATGTGCTGGCCACATCAGATTTTTTTAAATGGAACACCCTGCCCATATTTTATTATTTAGTTGGATTTCTTTTTATGTTATCTTTCTATGTTATAAAAGGTATCCTATGCCTAAAATCAATAATTTCGGAGTTATTCACTATTTTTGTCTAAATTTATTTAAATTAAATCTAGTATACTATGGTAATTGTGCTTTTATTAAGAAACAATTGCAATAATGGGCAGTAGTTTGCATTAGCCAATAAATAAAACTGTTTATTATTAATATTTGTGCGATTAGGTATTGATAGTTCTTCTTGCGAAAAATTCAAATAAATAAAATATTATTACCTAATCGCACTAATATTCAATATTATAAAAATTATTCAAAATTATTGCCATGCTGATTTATATTTATACATAATTCCAGCCAAAAAGGAACTCGCTCAGGATAACGTTCCCTATACATATACTTTGCAGCAACATTATTTTTCAGAGATAATATGAAAACTTCATACATATCAATTTTTTCTTCGTGCGCAAAATTCATTTTAACAAAAAGAAAAGAAAATTCATAAACGAATTACTTTGACATGTGATACAAAACAAAATATTCAATTGTTCACTCTGATTACATGTAGAAATACATATGAAAATAATTTTTCTTTTGCATTTTTCTTGTTTTTTTCGTTATGTCAGGGTATAAACATTTTATATCGTTGTATTCAGAAAAAAATGCTGAATCGAATAGGCGAATAAAAAAACGTAGGTTCTCATTTAAAATTAAAAAAATTTTGTAATGCTCATTTTAATAGTCTTATAATATAGAAATATATATATATATATATATATATATATATATATATATATATATATATATATATATATATATATATATATATATATATATATATAAAATATAAATGGTACAAATGATGTAATTTTACTGGCATACGCCGACGATATTGTCATTTTAGGACACTCAGAAATAGACACACAAAATAAATTA
The DNA here is from genome assembly GCA_963082715.1 of Harpalus rubripes. NCBI lineage: Eukaryota > Metazoa > Arthropoda > Insecta > Coleoptera > Carabidae > Harpalus > Harpalus rubripes. The sequence continues at coordinate 74,076,392 of OY720448.1, read as the reverse complement.
AACATATTGTTCGAATATAGCTCCCTTAATAAATTAAAAGTAAATATAAATAAAACTAAAATAGTAAGATTCCATAAAGGCCAACCAAAGAAATTATCTAGACAATTCAAATATGAAAATCATACAATTGAGGTGGTTAAAAACTTTATTTACTTAGGTATTAAATTTAGTAGTTCAGGGAAGTTCCTAGAAGCCTCAAAATATTCAAATTCTAAAACTAACATGGCCATTCAAAAAGTAAACTCCTTGCTTTCAAAGACTAAATCTAAAAACTGGAACGAAAAACAGCATCTATATAACGCAATAATTTTGGCCACTGGTATTTATGGGGCGGAAATTTGGGGCTTAAGATATTTGAATGAAATTGAAATTATTCAAGTAAAATTTCTGAGATATTTGCTACGCTGTCAGAGATCAACTCCAGGCTGCTTTTTACGGATGGAAACCGGTATAAAACACATAAAATCAGAAGTATTTAGAAAAGCTTTAGCATGGTGGCTCAAATTAACCCAAATGGAAGAAAATAGAATCCCAAAACAAATTTTTAATCGTCTCCTTGAGTTGGACAAATCGCAAACAAACAAAGTAGCTTATAATTGGGCCACACAATTAAGAGAGTTGCTCGTGCCTCTTGAGTTTGGTGAGCTTTGGACCACCCAGACGATCTCAAAAAATAAAATTAACAATATAGTAGAAACTTTTGAAAAAACTCTAACCTTAACCGACAAACAAGCTGCGAATAATTCAAATTATAATAACTTTCATAAATTAATTAAAACTGATTATGAACTAGAAAATTATTTAAACAATAATTATGAAATGAGTAAAGTACAATTATTAGCTCAAATACGATTGTCTTCCAAGTTTCTAATAACCGTAAACATTAATAGACTTAAATATAAACTAACACCCAAAGTTAACTGTTCAATATGTAACCAACATAAAAAAGAAGACCTGTATCACTTTTATTATGAATGTCCTATATATGAACCCTACAGAAATCGGTATATAAAACCGTTATTTGATAAAAACTTTACCATAAGTGAAGCAAATTACCACTCATTATGGGCTAACATTGATCAAAGAAAGATTAACGCCATATTTTATTATACAATAAATTCTTTAAAATTGCGCTCATTCTGCCTAAACGAATAATAAATTTGAATTTTATAAAATTGTTAAATTAACCTAAACCCTATTCCTATACTACATCTGTTTCTATATATTATGTATGTAAGTAATAGTAAATTTAAAATACTATTATACAATGTTTTATATAGATTATACTGATTCTATTGATATTTCGTATTAAATAAGTAGGTATATATGTGTAACTGTGTAGGTATCTTTTCTTGTGAAAATATTGTACAGTTTGATTAAATTTATGTATGCTTCTTTATATATTACTTCTTATATAATATTTTTGTACCAACCATTGTTAAAAGATATGTATATCTTAATACAATAAATTATTGATTGATAGAAATTTTTTGCTAATTTAACCGACTTCGTATCTCTTACGGTTCTCGAGATAGCAATAGTGAAACACTTAAATTGAACACCCTGTATATTGAGGGGGGGGGGATTGTCAGGAACATTGGCTAATCCGGGCGTGTAGCAGGGGAACAACATAATAGATTTTGAGTAAAATTGATAAACTGGAAATGTTCGATTATGGTTAAATGACATTAACCTATATTTGTACTTGTTACTAATATATTCGCTTTATTTCAGGTGGCGGTGGCGATTTTCAATGTCAATGCTAATAGCAATTCTTGCTACGGACAATTGTGAGTACGTTTATATTTGTTATAATTAGAATAGATGAATATGGTATTGAACTATTGTAATGCAACGAGTATTTGCTATGATTTATTAGAGAATGCAATGATGTAAATATTCGGTTAAAACAATCAATTGATCATTATTCAGCATCGGGTAGTTATGTGCATGTTTGAATATAGTGCCAGTGTTTGCGCATAATTTAAACAGATAAATCAGGTCCGGAAATGGAAAATAAACATGGGAAAGGTTGTCAGAGTTTCAATGCCGTATTTCGAACAACGATGTTTTTATATCTTCGCAAATACGAAATCAAAAAATAAAAATAAATAACCGTATTACGAGCGCACTTTTATAATAAAAGCGTTTTTATGGAGTACACTCCTCCTTATTAGAAAAGTGAGTTCGTAATACGGGGCAGAGTTTTTAACAAGGTGATTTTTTACTTCCCGCTTCCCTTGGTAAGAGAGGTATAGGGATCGTGCTAAAAAACGCATATCGAGATTTTGATAAATGACCACTTTTTAAAGTCCGTAAAATCCAATTTTGTGCGTGTGCGTGTGTGTGCGTGTGCCTGTGTGTGTGTGGATCCCCCACTCTAACTCAAATACTATCATTCAGAAAATTTTGAAACCTTGTATTTCGAAATTTTTCTGTAATGAAAAGAGCCTATTAGATTTTGGTGTAAATCGGATAACCGGAAATGGCACATTACTAGAAGCTCAAAATAGTTTTTTCGTACCTCCGTCCATTTTGACTAGTATTACAGACCTCAAAATCGTCCAGAAATGCGCTGTTGTTGACCTAGGCCAGCAAAAGGAGTTGGCATTACTGTTCTGGTGATATGTCAATTTAAGATTATTTTCAACACAAGAATTAGCAAAATGTTTACAAATTTTAGGGCTAAATCTTTAATTATTATACCTTAGATAACCAAATTTTATCATAAAAATAATAATATACTGTCATTGCTGTCATCTCGTATAGATTAATTAAAAGTTCCAACTTTAGGACTAATTTGTTTCGTTTGTTTTATAACTACAACTAACTTCACGTGATACAATTGAATTTCCGCTGTCATTGAAAATATGCGAAAGTATATAAAATATATATAACTAATGTTTGTGTGATGTATTTTCAATAAATATAAAATAATTACGCATTTTAAGCTCAAATGTAAGTAATTATATTTAAACTTGCAATGCAAAACGTTCATTTTTTTAGGTTTTGTAAAATAGAAAAAAGTGTTGAGAATATACGAAAAATTTATGGAGATGTCGGCACAAAAAATCTTGTGTATCACACGCCCAGAAACTGTTTTGCGAGATCTCGTATTTGCAGGCCTCGCTTTCATCTCGGCCTGTCAAAATAAACTCGTTCTCGCAAATATCCAGTTTCTGGACTAGTGATACAAATAACTATTCTTCCAAAAATACCTTTAAATGTTATTATAAAAATTAAAGATTATTAAATTTTCTACAGATTTGCATTAATACTTTTTCTATATATTTTATTGATAAATTTATAAAATTAACTATAAATTTAATCCCGGAGCCTACGCTTTAAACAAGCCAATCTCCTTGGTTACACAGTTCATACCTTAAATGTATGTAAAAAGAAAATAGTAAATAGAACCCTAGTAATATGGAATGGATCTTAATACAGTTTCCGCAATAACTAAATATGTAAGTATATATATATATATATATATATATATATATATATATATATATATATATATATATATATATATATATATTTAAATTAATACAAATTAAATAGCGGGAGGTTTGGTGTTGGCCACATCAGATTTTTTAACTCTATATCCATTTAATATGAAGTATAAAATGCAGTTAAATCGTATGGGGAATAAAGTATTCTTTAAAACTTATTTATAACAACATTAAATTGTGAAAAAATGATATTTAACAGGCATAGTTTTTTCAAGAGAAACTTAAAATCTTCAAATGAAGTTACATGCTTCCAGTTGACCAATTGTAACGAAGAATATAACTAAAGAATTATAATTTTTGAAATTATAGTATTAGAGTTATCGCAGATGAAATTTTTATTACACACACACACACATATACAGATATCATCGTAAAAATAGTAAAATCGTATTCTAGGGACCCTAAAACGTGCTTATTGATTAAAAACTCATCATCGATTTTTTTGACCAAAGACAATATAGGTACCTTGCATACCTGAAGGTGACGGAAGGTAAGAAAGAAAAAGGATATCTATGTCCATGTTCCTGTTGTCAAATCCTCAAGAAGAAATGAGTTTATCAAACTTTGAAAAGTTCATGAAAACAGCAAAGGATAGAAAGGTTTGATCGCTGATATCTGCTTCGGACGTAAAATTAAATTAAATTGACAGGAGGTACTGTGCTGGCCGCAACAGATTTTTAAAGTTAAGGGAAGTAATTTTTGACGCCGTCATAATTTATAAATTATCCTTATATTCAATTTTATTATTAATATGAATGTAATTTAAAGTCGGTTTGTGCAGTCTCGACCATAATAAATTATTGAAAACAACAGCATTATCCCTATTCTTAACACATTGTAAACATTATCTTCGTAGATACAACTAAAATACATTATTCTCTCCGTCGTTCTATGAATACAAATTGCAGCTTTAGATTTAAACTGAAACTAATTCACAAATTTTCTCCTCACAAAAAGTTAAACTTATTGTGCTGCTTTTGTGAATAAGCTTTGAACACTTTTTGTAAATCCTAATGAACTTATCTTCCGTACCATTTATTATCTGGGTATCAAATTGAGTAAATAATTGGCAAAATTTCATTGGTTTAATATCTGTGTAATAATGCCTCGGCAGTTAATAACAGTAAAGGAAAGAGCAAAGCTTGAAACAAAAAAGGGAACGATTAAATGGCTCGCGGCCAAAAACTTAACAATGATTATTGTATCCAGGGCCAGATAATGCCGAGGAGATAAAAAAGGAGCGAGAGCACATAGGCGCGCGTGAATTTCATTTATAAAGTGCAATCTCAGAATAAGAGAAAAATAGCGATTATAATTTACAGAAGTCTAGTTTGCATTCTATGTATGTATACAGAGTGTCTCACATCTCGCGCCCCAGACGAAACTGACACTTGCCGACGACAATAGGTTGCCAACAAATAGAAGAAAATAATTTGCGGCTGCTTGCATAACGGAGTTACAATACTTTTTTAATCCACCAATCCCGGAAGGATATCTTGAGGTATGATAGTATTATTACAAAATAAAACTGGTTGCTAGGTTTTAAAAATACTACTAGTGAGTTACAAAATTTGTTTGACTTACTGTAATTTTGACACTTTAGAGTTGACTTTTCACTGTCAACAAATTTAGGTTAGCGAAGGTGTCATCCGAGATCATCATTTATATCGTACAGTGCAACGCGTTGTAGCAGCTGTGTAAAATGTGTTAAACGAAAATATTATTGTCATTTGAATTCTTTGAGATTAAAACACCAAATGGTCGTTCTAAAAAGAACCGTTTTTATTGTAATGCAATTTATACAATGGTAATAACACTCATGGAACAATTCAATTAGATTTAGAGTCCATAATCATTTGTGGAGTAACTGTTGTAAAGACCTCTTGAATTCGAACTCTGAGCACCTCCTCTGTGTCAATGGGTTCTCTGTAAACGAAGTTTTTCACATGTCCCCAAAGAAAGAAATCCAAAGGATTTAAATCGAGACCGCGCGGGCCAATTTCGTGGACCACCATGTCCTATCCAACGGTCAGGATACTGTTGGTCCAAAGTTCCCGCACTTCTCGACTAAAATGAGGTGAGCGATTCTAGGAGCACCACCAGTTTCTTTTCGATCTGGCATAACTTGACCGGTCTCATGCGTCCTTGCGATGGCTCTCAAAATCACTTTATGATCCACATGATTTCTATCCGGAAAATTCCGAATAGACTCGTGCTGCCTCTCTGGCGTTACGTCCACATTCTCCGAAAATTATAATCATTTCTAAATAATCAGCGGCTAAATACATGGAAGAATTTGCTTTTTTTATTCACCTTGTCAAATTTAATTTGACACTGACATATTTCGAAAACTACAGACGCCCACACATTTTAAAGAAGATTTGATTTGTATAAAACCCTAGTAACGTAAAATTACGGCAAACACACGTTAAAGGTGTAGGTCTCTGATTGGTCAATTTTAAGACGTCTTTTCTCGAATATCTTTTAAGCTAGATTTTTTTTCTTCGAAATTACACATCCGAGTGCAGTCTCGTGTTTCCTCATTCGCTCTGGGGCGCGAGTTATGAGACAGCCTGTATACAGGCTGTCTTGGACATGGCTTAACAACAGATTCCTGGGACCAAAATAAGACGATTTAACTAAACTTATCTATATCCGACTGTGCACCGTTTAGCCAGTATTCTGCTTTAAAGTCTTTCTAAAAAAAAATAATATTGCTTATAATAACGAAACGCTTTGTTCGATTTAAATGAAATTTGGTATGACAATCCATATGGATATAATTCATTTTTTAAGATGGTATTTGTTAGTGAACCATAAAATTTATTTATTTCATAGTTTGAATTCCCTTGTATGTTTCTTATGGAAGTGTGATTTTACTGCAAAAAAAGAAGATATTTTGTAAAAGAAATTAAGCAGCTCTTGTTAAGGATTTGATAGTTTGTTTATTCAGTAATAGATTGCAACTTTTTAAAATCTTTGAAAGAGTAAGAAAATTATTAGAAAATAAAATGTTACGTGTGAATTAAAATTCCGTATGTCGTGGATAGTCCCTCACCCGTCTGTAAATACGTCAAGTGCAACACTAGCTATGCTGCGATTGGCTGCGTACCGAAGGTGTAGGACCAATCGAGATATACGTTCATTCTATTTTGTAGTGTTGTATTTTTATTTAAATAATTATAAACTGTGTACAATTCATGTAAATATTATTGTACGAATTTGGAGATAAAGGATCATTCTAGGTGGTACATATAATGTTTTGCATAAGAGATTTACTTTTATGAGATTTCTCGGCCTTTATAGTTGAGGCAAAATTTCCTTGGTAAGAAATACACGGCGATTAAAATTATGTTCTCAGCGTTATGAACTGAGTTTGAATTTCAAGCCTACATTGTAGTGTTGTATTTTTATTTAAATAATTATAAACTGTGCACAATTCATGTGAATTTTATTGTATGAGTCTGGAGATAAAGGATCATTCTAGGTGGTACATATAATGTTTTTCATAAGAGATTTACTTTTATGAGATTTCTCGGCCTGTAAAATTGAGGTAAAATTTCCTTGGTAAGAAATACACGGCGATTAAAATTATATTCTCAGCATTATGAACTGAGTTTGAATTTGGCGCCTAAATTGACCGTTACACTGGTCTATAGAGAAAGAGAAATAATAGAATATGAGTAATTAATTAATGTAACAGTTGATTTCATTAATAAATAAATAAATATAGAAAGGAAAAGTATCAAAGTAATAAGAAAACAAGAAATAAGCTAACAGCTAACCTCTTTAAGAATTACAAGTCGCTTCAATCAATGCCTTTATTATATTTTCTATTTTTCTTATTTATTTTGCACTCAGTTGTCATTTCCTGAAAGATATTTGTCCCAGGAGCGAATATTTCTTATAGAACTACGAGTATAAAATTTTTATATTTGTTTGTTTAATCTTTTGGTTTGAAATGTCCATTGTTTTCTAAAAATAACTTCGAAATATACTGCCCTATCCATTTATTTGTATAATTAATAAATTATTTGAGATTCTTAAGGAATAATGAAAAGAGTAAATAAGAATTACAGCTTCAATAACAGTTTTCCTCTTATTTCTTAAACGGAATAATAAATGTAAACAGATAAATAATAAAGAAATGCCAGCAATATCTTTTATCTCCGTCATTAAAGTCAAATAACGTGAAAGAAGAAAAATTCTCGCAATATTCTTATCTTGAGTGAGTACAAATGTTCTAAAAGATATATATTTCGTTATTTATTCATGGATATTTTTTACTAAGTTTCTTTGTAACTTCTTTCCTCAATTTTCTAGGTTATTTAAGATAAAAGTTTAAAGAAATATACCTTGCTGTTATTCGAGACATGTTAGCTTATATTTCTACAAGCAACATATATACGAACACTTCGTATTCATAATTGAGAAGATACTTATGTTTCACCTTTGTTAGGTTAGAAGTCTACACAAGGCTCATTTCTTATGGAGATCTTGAAACAGTAATTTAGTTGGAAGTGATGAACGAAACAAAACAAAATAGGCACCATAAATATATTATCAAGGTAACATTATTATATGAGACTTTTGAATAATACAGGTGTAAATGAAATAAGTACATTAAATTTAACCAGTAATGTAACTCGTCGAAAGCAACAATATTACTTATCTTTTAATCTAATAATTTAATTTTAAGTAGGGATCGACCGATATGATTTTTTGTGGCCGATACCGATATCGGCCGATACCGATATACTCATAACCGATATCGGCCGATACCGATATATCGGCCATAAAATTTTGTCGTAAATTTTTTGCTGTATAAATGAGGTAAAAGTAATTTATAATGATATACTGTTACCGTTACACGCATTAACCATAAATAAATCATAAAAAATGCAGAGCAAATGCAAAAAAAAGACATATTTTTTCAAACGTCGTAGAGATGCCATTTTTGTGACTTAATTCACAAGGTAGAAGCTTTATTTCTACGCCGTTGGAAATTTCTACGCCGGCGGAGTAGAAATAGCTAATTTCTACGCCGCCGGAGTAGAAATAGGTAATTTCTACGCCAGCGGCGTAGAAATAAAATAAATAAATATCCATAGAAACTGCATAGAATGAGCGAATAAAAAGAAAAGTAGTGCGTTTGAAAAAAAAAATTAATGTGTCATTCGGAATAAAAGTGTCTTTGTGTGCCTCGCATTCAATTGTCCGACTCGCTTCGCTCGTCGTGCAAACTTCCATGCTCGCCACACAAAGTATCACTTTTACTCCTAATAACACAATATACTATTTTCCATTGATGTACAAAGTTGCAATAATATATTTAGCACCACCGCCAAGTAGTGTTGCTAGTGAACAACTATTTTCTTCAGCTGGAAATGTTTATGAAAGCGCAAGAAATCGTCTAACTCCGGAAAGAGTAGAAAGCTTAATTATGTTACAACTTGCCCAAACTTAACTTTAAATATTAATTTGTTTAACTAAGTGTGTTCTACATTTTTAATGACTTTTTTGCTAAATTTTGAATAAGAATAAACTTGATTTGTTTTTTATTTAATATTTCTGTTTTAATTTCCTTTAAAAAATCCTTAGCAACTGAAATATTAAACATTTTAATTTTTTTTAGGCCGATACCGATATAGGCCGATATCGTAGTTTACATATCGGCCGATACCGATATCGGCCAAGAAGACCGATATGGCCGATATACCGATACCGATATCGGTATCGGTCGATCCCTAATTTTAAGTTAAAATCTTTAAAGATTTGTTTCAAATTTAGTTACCCGTCTATGGAAAACATCTTTACTGCCATGTTCTGTCTGAATTCAAGTATCGAACACACAGCACAAAAATTGCCGGCTGGTGGTTGCATTCTTGCAGACACAATAATTAATAAACGATCGATGGAAAACATATTTATTAGTATTAAATTTGTTATACTAAAAAATTTAAAGTAAAGAAATTTAAATTTTGGTTAATAAAATTATAAAATTGTGTATTAAAACAGACTTCTAAACATGTGTGAATATAGGAAGAGCATAGTTATGAGGTTATGATATAAGTTACTGTATATCAACACCACAAATCATAATAGTTTAAATACGTTTTTCAAAAAATGTAAGTACATACTTTTGTCCATTTAAACGAAGTGGGATCATATGAAAACCATTGTCTCGTCAATTTATTATTCCCCAAACAATTAATGAATTTTTTTATTGATAATGAGGATTTTTGTGTCCAGATAAGTATATTCTATTATTAAAGAGACTTTCCTAATAAATCCAGCCTCATCAGTGAACAATACAACCCATTTCCAAAGTGCTGGAAACATTAAAATAATTTTTGCACATGGTATGGATGTATAATATTATTCACGAAAGATGACTATTCAAGGTCATTTGTTCGAAGAAAGAATGCACATCACATTATAGCAGTAGCTTGGCAACATTTTGTATGAGAAAGAGAAAGATTGCTTGACCTATGTCTATTTAATTTATGCGGTGTGACAGATTTACGTAAATAGTGGCATTACTTTCTAACACACTATAAATAATAATGACGTATGTCGCAGTCTTACAGATACCTAATTGTCTATTAAACTGCCCTCTGTGTTAATATTTACCCAGTGGCGTTGATGTTTAAATCAAATTATTATTCCTTGGTTTATAAGTTAAGTCTATGTTTTTGTGTTTTGCAAAAATATATGCGAAGAACATAAATCTTTCAGAAAGGCATTATTTAGAAAGAAACTTAATTTTCAAATGAATTACTCTTATTTTTTCAGTTAAAATGGGTCCATAAATATTTTATGTTACACGCCTATGCATATGAAATGCAATGAAATTATGTGCAAGTAATATTATATCAGACGGCTCACAAATGACCTTGAATAGTCCTTTTGTGAATAATAGTTTAACTGTTACTCTTTTAACATATTCCAAATTGTCATATGTGACACCTCGTACTGTGATAATCTCGAAGATATTGTATGTTTTATAACATTTGCAAATATGCGAATATTAGGAAGAGGATTAATGTCTGTGTATTCGCTATTCGTAAACCCGTAACCGTAAGCATTTTGCCAGAATTTTAACTTATAAACAAGTTTATTACTGTCAAAATTTAATTGAAACAACTGACAGGACTGTCAATTGCTAAAACAATTTTTTTTATAGCTATTGCTACTGCATTAAATTATTAGAAAAATACGTGGAACTACTCGTCAATAGGGCTGTTGCAAGAATTTTTATAAGCCTTCTAAGTATTAAATTTAAAAAGATATCATTATTTAAATAGCCTCAAATTAGAAAATATCACCAAATATTCATTACATATTTTACAATTAATTTTTGAAACTTGGATAATATTTTGAAAAAGTCCAGTGATCTGAAACATAATGTAACGTCACAACACATACATCTTCATCGGTTCCAATTGGTCTCTTGTAGTGTAAATTCTTTGTTACAAGTGTTATGATAAATATATTGTCAAAGTTGTCAAACAAGAGTCAAATCTTTGAGTTTGGTTCGTGTTAGATAATACAAAATTCAATATAAAATGAGTAATTTACAGTATCGTACTGCGCCTTCTTGCAAAAATGCGCTAGGAACAAACCTACTATTAAATTTATAAATATGCCAAAAGATGCGAAGAAAAGAAAATTGTGACTGGAAGCAGTAGGTCGAAGAGCTGATGGTTGGGTTTTTACATTTTATTTTACTTTAACTCTTTAATACACCTTATTTGGTCAACAGTAAAACAGTCGTTTTCTGATATAAATTCAGTCATCATCCGACTTACCTTGAGTGTATTCTGTTACTACGTTTACATGCAGTTTTGAAAATGGTTTCAGTTTTCAGTTAAAATTATGCAAAACTGTTTACATGCAGTTTTCAAAACAAGTTTAAAAATTGATTTGAAATCAGTTTTGACGCATGCGCATTTAGCTGATGTAAGTGACAGACCTCTTCACTCCAAATACTTCATTTTGCTATTATTCCAATTATTTTTTATACTTCGTACCACTACGCACTAAAACTACACAACTGTCAGTTTATATGAAGGTTAGTAACACAAAGCGACAGAAACGTTATGCTCTGTACGCATGCGCAGTATCGAAACTGAATCTTAAGTGTTTACATGAGTAGTTTTGAAACTAGTTTTCAAGTCCAACCCATTAATTTTAGTTTTGGTTTGAGATAATTCAAAACCGTTTTGACACTGTATACATGGCGTTTTCAAAACTAAAAACGTTTTAAAAACGGTTTCAAAACTCCATGTAAACTCAATATGTATTAGCCATTATTACTCATTTATAATGGAAAATGTCAGCGTCAAATGTCAAATTAGAAGTTTTTTATTAACATGTGACAAACTATCGCCTACGTTTATTTATCTAAATAACAAAAATAAATGTAGGTGATAGAAAAACTGTTTTTCTATTGGCTGTGAATAACGTAATGTAGGTGCTTCTACGACACAGGAGTGGGAGGTTGTTTTTTATGACTATTTTTGGCGCCAACATTCCTATTTAATTATTTACGAAAATAACAACAAATTATTAAAAAAAAAAATTATTAATAAGAAAAATATTGCATAAACTTTCATTTGAAATACTTTTTGAAAATTGTGAAACAGGCTCATTGTAAATGTATATGAAGCTATTTGCAAAAAGTAACGATGACCATGATCATTATCTTAGTTTGTTCTACATTATCCTTTTTACCTTGCGCCGCCTTCGATAAGACAGAGGTAGAGGTGGTGCAAATGTCATGAGTTATGAACGGCGCAGATCAAGAAGAAAGACAGCTAGAGGAAGGTCAGGCAATAAGAGAGAGAGAAAGAGTTTTGCTTTCTGCGCAACAGCTCATGACGTTTGGCACGGGCTATACGAAGATTGATTGAATTGTTCGCGGCCTAATACACAGAGGGCAGTACGTGTAAGGTTATATAGAACGAAACTGGGTATTAGCCAGGACACATAAAATGCATTTATGAAAAAAAAACAATTTTTTAAAAATAGTATTTACGTATATAACGTTTAGATATTCTAGTCTAATAGATCAGCTTATTCAGTAGACTGTTACTCCCTCGTGTACAATTACTCTATTAGTTGTAAATGCAAAACGTTTACCTCGATTTCTGAAAGAACTCATAGCGTCTTTAAACTAAGTAATTCAAATGAACTTCACAATACCTTCACAAGTATGCTAAAAACTTTTCAACTTCACCCGTTGTTTCCTTGTTTTACGCAACGAATATTTCCCAAATAAAACAAAAGTGAGTCGGAAAATTGTCGGAAGTGCAACGTGCGTCCATTTAGGAAGTAGTGCAACAATAAATTCTCGATCTATTGAAGCGAATCCCGGCCGTGATAAAGAACCGTGACGATTGTTTCCGCCAAAATAAAACGACCAAAAAGTTGAGAGTCTGATATTTATAACCTTTATTAAATTACAAACTAATCCCTGGATAGTAGAAATGCACTCAGGCGAAAGGACTCTATTCTTCTCGTATATTTCATTTTTAGAAACATGTAAACTTGTTAGAACTTGGTTAATCCTAAACCTATCTTTCGAGTATAAGGAAAGGCTACGGGTTCAACCCACTGAACTCAATATACAGGGTGTTTCAGGACTAGTGTAACAAACTTTTTCTATTTCGGTGTTCTTATGTTTCTATAAAAGCACTGTTTATCACTGAAAACACGACGTTTAGAAAATCTATAAACGTACTGTTTTTGGTGCCTTTCATGTTCTAGAGGTGGTAGTCATGTTTTCATAACTGACAGATAACCTCAAAATGGTAAATTATTTGTGTTGAAATATTATTACCAATTGTGGATTTTTATCCTTTCTCTAGGTGATAGGACTAGAAAGAAAATAAATTTATAGCTATAGCTGTGTTAGTTAAGAAAGAATAAGAATCTGTGAAGTTAAAATTTCAACTAAACATTATGAAACAAGAAACAATGCGCTCAGGTTTACTTTGTCAAAATAATTAAAACGGTAAGTTTTATTTATTACAATTTAATATTATGGTAATGCAATTTTGAATTGAATGTATTGTTATTCCAGGCAGGTTACGAAATGTATGATGCACGTTACTTGAAAATGTTGACACTGTCTACTCAATTTGTGGCGGCTACTAGCAAACAAATATGAAAAGTTGACGTTTTAATCCGTGATTTCCAGTTCCACGTTGTGGCGAACTATCGAATATATGCCGTATTATGTTTTGTATTAAAAATTGTAAGAACAGCTGTTGCCGTTATCTGTGCAACTGAGTAGTAAGTGTTGACAAAATGGCGGAAAGTAAAAGTCTAAATCAATAAATTGTTCATTAAAGTATTTCATTATTTAAAGAGTTTTATTTATATGTTGTTTTCTCAATAAAAAGGCATGATGGTCCACGTAACGTCCTTCAATCCTATATTCAAGTTTTACTTATGATAATAACCAACACGAACTACCGATATGTCAAATCAGGATGGTTCATTAATAAACCTTCGAGTTCATTGTATGTATTGGTTTTCCTCTTTCATAATTGTATAATGCTTGATACAATGTTAAAATGTAAACAATCAGACAAAATCACAAGATACACAAACTGTCAAAATGTGTAATTTCAATTTTTAGCGGGAAGCGCTACCAACATAACTGACAAAAAAACACCAAGACATATTTTTGACAAGTCTTTTCAACAAAATTTAATTGTAAAATTACCTCAATAGAAAAAATAGTATAAAAAACATGTATCATAAGGCCTGTTAACGTACGAGTCCAAGTTTGGAAAACGAGCCGCTAGGCGAGTTTTACAAACTTGGACTCGTACGTTAACAGATTGCCTTATGATACTTGTGTTTTAATGTACTATTAACAGCTTATACCTGAGGTAATTTTGAGCCAAAAATGTCATATGAACATAGGTCCTATTCCTTCTAGTTACCAAAATACAAGAGGTTGAAGTTCTATAAATAACACAAAAAAAAATTAGTTTTTGTAATGAAGGTACTTTTGGAAAACAAGAGTTATATTGAAAAGTCATACCTTATTTGTATTAATTAATTTTATTTATTAATATTAACGAATACGATTTGGACAACAAAACATACGATGACACAATTATTAAATAGACAAATAAATTAATTCTAAACACAGAACAACATAATCAAACATGGAATAGGTTAACACAATATGAAATAAGATAACAAATTTTTAAAAAAAATTACAGCAAGTGCTCAAAATGCGCGCCTTGAACTCGTATGCATGCTTGACATCGGCGAATCATAGAATCATATACACGATAAATTACATTTTGATCGTAACGAATGGCAGCAGATGCATTCATAATTCGTTCAAGTAACTGTTCACGCGTGTTTATTTGCACCCAATAAAGTTCTTGTTTCAAGTGTCCCCATAGATAGAAATCAAGAGGATTTAAGTCTAGAAATCTTGCAGGCCAAAAGTTTGGACCTCTACGTCCAATCCACCTATTGGGAAAGTTTTGGTTTAACCACTCAGTTACTTGTCTACCATAGTGAGGAGGAGCACCATCATGCTGGTACCACATCTGTTGTCGTACAAGAACTGGAACATCTTCTATTAGTTCATGTAGTCTGATTTCCAGAAAGTTTCTGTAGCCATCAGCTGTTAATCGGTCAATTAAAACTTCAATTTCTAATAATCTAGTGTTGAAAATTCCTGCCCAGACATTTATGCTAAATCTTTGCTGAAAACGGGACTGAACAATCGCATGTGGATTTTCAATGCTCCATAAATGGTAAATATGGAAATTGTTTACTCCGTCTCTCGTGAATTGGGCTTCATCAGACCATAACCCTTTGGAAATAAAGTCAGGATCATTTAAATTTTGACGGAGAAACCAGCGACAAAATTCTAAACGAGGACCATAGTCTCCGGGTTGCAGTGCTTGAACTCGCTGAAAGTGACTACGTTTATCTCGATCATTCAAGCGGCTTCAAGTATATTGTGACTTGTAAAATCCCATTGGTTTATCTCAGCGGATTGAAAATTGGATTGAGTTATATTCAATCTTCTTTAAATTCGTATCGACTAAAAAAAGATAATGAAATACTAGATTATGCAGACAGACAGAGAGAGGTATATGATCTAATTTCATGCTCGATATATAACCTCAATACCTAAAAATTGTCATGTTGTTATTTGTCTTCTCTTTCAAAATCATTAAAAAATATTTGTTTCTTCATCATTCCAAATATTTCGCTTTTGGACAGTTTTATTAAGTTTAATGTCGCGACTTTTATAAAATGGGATAAAATGCAAATAACCAACAAATGATATGAATTTAGTAACACTGCAACATATTGCGGACGTGCGCATGCGTAGTTATATTATTTGAAGCTTCACTGTTTATTTCGACAGAAGTCACTTGACATTTTCAAGCGGCTTAAAATATTATATCGATCGTTTATTTCGAAGATTGAAAAGGGATTTACTAAATTCAAGCGGCTTCAAACGTCGAGATAAACGTAGTCTGTCATAGGGATGTAATTCCTCTCGGTTTAATATCCGCCAAACAGTGCTGTGAGACAAGTGTAATTGAGCAGCGATGCGTTTTGTGCTGATTTCAGTATTATCGAGAACAGCATCAATTACATTCTCTTCATCTTCAACGTTATTATTAACACCAATGCCATCATTTAATTCCACATATTTTTTATTTATTTTGTGACTGCATCCATCATACAAGCAAAAAGTCGTAATAGCACTTATAAAAATTACATTTCTGTTTTATATTTTCACAAAATAGCTCTCGTGCTGAATAAGCTCCGTAAAATTTAAGAAAGATTGAAATTCCCTCCTCTAATCTAACCTAAATGGTTCAAGTTTCCAACTTTTTACTTTTCAGATACATTGTGCTAGTTTAAAGAGTTTGTGCCATGTCGTTCATTCTCATTACTGGAAATAGAATTTTATTTTCCAATATCTTTGTTCTGCTTGAAACAAGATTGTGTGGGTATGGGTTAGACGTACCATGTTTTGCTAAACGATTTCAGTAATGAAATAAAGAGATGTTTATGTTGCTTACTATTACGAAATAAAACGATTTTCATCTAGTTCTCTTCTCCCGGAAATAAAAACATTCACGTAAAGAATAAAAACAGCTCTCTCGATCATCGAAACACAAGTTTAGATTGAGTTTCTTATTGTATTTTTTAGAAATAATACATGAATTAACATAGAAAGAGATCTATTGAAGATTTTTGCTCATTGTGCTTGAGAAAAACGTTCAACTTGTTTTACTTACATTTGCAGCTATAACAAGTCTGTTCTGAGACAATTCGTAGCAGATGAAATGCAAATGGAAGTCTCAAAGGCATTTCGGTGGTATTCTTTGCAACTCTATAGCAAATGTAAAATCTGTGAGCACGTTTCAACATTTACGTTCTGCAAACAATTCCGTTTTTTCATATTTTCTACATTTTTACCTCTCGCTAAGAGAGGTATTGTATTCATGCTAAAAATCGCATATCCAGATTTTAGTAAATAAGCACGTTTTAAGGTCCCTAGAATCCGATTATAACATTTTTACGATGATGTCCGTATGTATGTGTGTGTGTGTGTGTGTGTGTGTGTGTGTGTGTGATGTGCGTGTCGATGTGTGTGTGGATGTTGGATTCACGGCTTCTCAAATACTATAAAACTCAATCTAACAATAATGGGAAGAGTTGATTAAGTTTTGGTAACAATTGGACAACCGGAAGTAGTAGTTACAAGAAAAAATCATCTAAATATTATTTATCGAAAATTTATGTAACTCTAAAAGTTAAATTCTTTATTCGATAAATATAAATTCATTATTATATCTTCTATAGATTAAGAGATAAAGAAATGCATATAAAATAATTTTGATGTAAAAAATCTCAGATCAAACTACTACAAGGCAAGAAATTCAAATGTTTGTAATTGACACATAAATGTCACTGTCAAAAATATTTGTATGTCACTGTCAAAAATATTTGTACATTATTATGAAGATTATGAAAATAAAAAAAGTCAACAACGCAAAAGAATATACGTAAAAAAGAATATAAAAGGAATTTGCGAAAAAATGACAAATATTTAAAGAAAAAGAAAAGGAAAGTAGAAAAAGAAAATTTCAGGATATTGAATATAAAGAAAATGTATGTATTGTACATAATTTATATTAAAATATCCCATAGATTTTGCAAATATGTGTGAGAATTATTTTGTAGTGAGACATGAATATATGTATTTGTATTTAAAAATATTCTTCGTTTTATGCGTACAACCAGGTAAAATATCTGGCGAGAGCTTATATGCTGGCCTCATCAGATTATTGGAAATAAAAGAAAATCATTCAAATAAAAGTTGTTGTAGATTCGCTTGTTGAAGAAAAGAATTTTTTTAAGCAGTGGTTGTCAAACTATAAGGTAACTCGATGGTGAGTTTTCAGTAAATAAGCACGAATTAGGGTCCCCCCACAACACGTTTTTACTATCTTTACGATGATGTGTGTGTGTGTGTGTGTGTGTGTGTGTATGTGTGTGTGTGTGACGATTTTTCCTCCACGATAACTCTTAACAAACTTCCAAATATTTCTATTTTCCGTATTTAAGCTTTCTGCATTCATACAACGAGTTGATTAGATTTTGGGTAAAATTCGATAACTGGAAGAGATACTTTACTTGAAGCCCATAACAGGTTTTAATAAAAAACTATATTAAAATATAATCCAAAACATTTCAATTTTAGTGTTTAAGACTTTTATATCAAGAGGAACAACATATTAGATTTTGGCTAAAATTAATAAACCAGAAGTGATACTTTACTTGAAGCTCTGAACAGAGTTTCGTGAAAAATATAATAGGATATATTCCAAAACTTGTCAAAGTTAGTATTTAAGACTTTTATATGAAGGGGAGCAACATATTAGATTTTAGATACAATTGATAAACCGGAAGAAATACTTTATTTGAAACATTGAACAGATTTTTATGAAAAATAATGATATATTCCAAAACTTTTAAAATTTCGTTAGATTTTTTCTAAAATTGATAAACTGGAAGTGATACTTTACTTCAAGCTCCGAACAGATTTTTGCGAAAAATATAATAGGGTATATTCCAAAACTTGTCAAATTAAGTATTTAAAACTTTTATATAAAGGGAAGCAACATATTAGATTTTGGCTAAGATTGATAAACCGGAAGTGATACTTTATTTGAAGCTCTGAACAGATTTTCATGAAAAGTAAATTAATACAATCCAAAACTTTTCAAATTTGGTATTTAAGACTTTTATATTATAATGAGAACGACATACTAGATGTTTTCTAAAATTGATAAACCGGAAGTACTACTTTATAGGAAGCTAGAAATAGATTTTCTTGAAAAAATATATTAAAACATGTTTCAAAACTTCTCAAATTTGGCATTTAAAACTCGTGTATAATTTGAAACAACATTAGATTTTGACTGTACCTACATGATAAACCGGAAATGGTACTTAATTTGGAGCTCTTAACAGATTTTCGAGGAAAATTTTGTTTACAAACGATCAATCGGAAGTGATACTTTACTTAAAGCTCATTGCCATTTCAAACATAGAATTGACGGGAGGTCATGTGTTGGCCACATCACATTTAAATTTCTTTCATAATTTGTTATTTTGGTTAAATATTTTTTAAATTAACTATTTGACAGTTCGTCGTAGGTAAAAAATGTACGAATCCTTTTTTGTATAAAATATATTGAGCTTTAATTTTGTATTCTTGTAAAATTTTGATACAGGCAATTGTTTTCGAGATATTTGCGAAAAACCGATTTTTTTAACCTTTGGCCTTGAATAATTTTTTTAAACTATTATTCACGAAAGATGATTATTCAAGGTCATTTGTTCGAAGAAAGAATACACAGCATTTTATAGCAGTAGCTTAGCAACATTTTGTATTATAAATAGAAAGAATATTTGACGTATGCCTATTTAATTTGTGTGGTGTGTCAGATATACGTAAATAGTGCCATTACTTTCTAACACACTAAAAATAGCAGTGAGGTATGTCGTAGAGTTACAGACATGTAATTATCTACTATACTGCCATCTGCACTGATGTTTATCCAGTGGCGTTGATATTCAAATCAAATTATTATTTTATGGTTTTCGTCAAGTCTGTATTTTTTTTTTATGCAAAAACGTAGATGAAGAAGATAAAACTTTAAGAATAGCATTATTTAAAAAGTAACAAAGTTTTCAAATAAAATACTTTTATTTTTTCAGTTAAAATGTACCCAATAATATTTCGCGTCGCACGCCTATGGGTAAGGAATGCAGTGAAGTTATCTGCAAGTAATATTATATGAGACTGCCCATAAATGACATTTTGACATTTCATTTATAATGGTGTTTTTAAAGTCTGTGCCAATTTTCAGCTCTATGCGAATTATTCCGATGTTAAATGTCTATTTTGACGGATTATTTGACAATGGTGCCACCTAAAATTCAAACAGCACAGATAAAATTAAAATCCATAAAACCAAAATTACGACAATGCAAAATTATTCATATACTTAAATACAGATTTACAAATGCTGGGAAATTTATTAAGTGCAAAATTTTCTGATTGGTTTAATTTAAATTAGAGCTTACAAAGGATCCATACACCCACTTACTTTGTAACAGTTTACAGTATGCGATTGAAAGCAAGATTACTGTAAATGCTTTTGTACTTCTTTCTTCTTTTAGTAGCTTTGTAGGAATGGATGAACTATAAAAACAATATTGTTTGGCGGGAAAGATTGGGTTGAATCGAAAGGATGTCATATTGAATATATTGAAGGCGCATGAAAGAGATACCTTTATCGGACGAATTTTCCGCCTTCAGCATTGCACCAAGGCGAAGGATCTACGAGGAACTATACTTCCACTGAAGCTGCTACTCTATAACACACTTTATATTTACACAATATTCGAGTAATTACTTTCTCTAAAATCACTATGGAATTCACACATTCTGTAATTGAAACTGTTACAGAATGAGCACATTCCGTAACGCTGTTACAAAATATCAAAACCCACTAGTTTTTCAATTCACCCTTTTAAAATACATGGGAAAACGCAATTGTTTTTAAATCAAGACGGCTTTTACCTCCCGCTACCCTTGGAGTTATATGGATCGTGCTAAAAATCGCATATCGAGATTTTGGTAAATGACCAATTTTTAAGGTCCCTAGAATCCAATTTTAACATTTTCGCGATGATGTCTGTGTGTATGTGTGTAAGTGTGTATGTGTGCATTATGTGTGTATGTGTGTATGTGTGTATGTGTGTATGTGTGTATGTGTGTATGTGTGTATGTGTGTATGTGTGTATGTGTGTATGTGTGTATGTGTGTATGTGTGTATGTGTGTATGTGTGTATGTGTGTATGTGTGTATGTGTGTATGTGTGTGTGTGTGTGTGTGTGTGTGTGTGTGTGTGTGTGTGTGTGTATGAATGTGTGGATTCTCTACTGTAATTCAAATACTATCATTCAGAAAATTTTGAAACCTTGTATTTCGAACTCTTTCTGTAATGGAAAGAGCTCATTAGATTTTAGTGTAAATCAGATAACCAGAAACGGCACTTTACTAAGCTCAAAATAGTTTTTCTTCGAAAAATACCTTTAAATGTTATTTTTTCGAGATAATGTTATTATAAAAATTAAAGATTATTAAATTTTCTACAGATTTGTGCAGATGTGTGCCAATCTGCTTTGTACACAGTACCGGTAATGATAAAATATTTGCACCGTGCGGGCGCTTACGAGGGCGCTTACCAGGCGTCACTCATTGCTGGTGTGAAGAATGCCCCACAGGGGTCAATTTTGTGCCATTTAAAATTAGAAATATTTGGCGTCGGTCGGAATCGAACCCGGTTCCCCAGATTTGCGACCTGACACTCAGGCACGCGGCCACAAAACCCCATACCACGGTGTATTCTCTATAGCTGAGAGTACAAACAAACAGAGAAACAAAATGGTGCTAACGCGACCCGTTACCATTTGACAGAAAATGTTTTGCTACAAGATGCACAACAGGGTGTGGATCAAATAAAGAGAAATATAGTCTTTTTAAGGTGCCAAAATGAGCAATTTAGCGGAAGCCATCTACACTATAATCACAGAAACAGGTGCTAAGATAAATTTCTGATTGAAAGGTGTCAATGTCAAGTGCATTTGACATATGTTGTTTTATAATTTTACTGGAAATATAGAAACCTTTCTGCATGGAATTTGTACAAAATACATACATAGAACTGACAAAAGGTAATGATTGAAAATATAGAATATTACGCGTTATATATGAATAATTTAATATTTTAAATATTTTGTGTAAAAATAGACATCTAGCGGCACACTGTATGAACTAGCCCAGTTAGTTAGCCATTCTTCGTAATGCATTGGAATACGTCGTGCACTCACCTATAAATACTACACCGTGCCTCATACATTGTATTAGAAATGACTAGAAATTCTCAAACGAGAATCGAACTAAAATCCAGACAAAAATAGTATAATGTAATTCAGGCTTTAGCCATTCGGAAGTGTTCAGCGAAAAGTCAGTTAATGTTTTTGGAAACATGCTTATAAAATATGAATTTCATTGACATTGGCTTGGCATAATGCGATTATTCTGAATGAATTTCAGAGAGAAATATTGTCATCGTTGTTTGTAAAATTTATGAGCAGATTTAATCTAATATTTGTACAGTGAGCTTTGTTGTGTTCTTACGTCAATCCGAGGGTGAACGATTTTGCTATGCTTCCATTGACGTCAAATCCACAGAAGTAATATAGTGATCATCGGATATTTTTGTCAATATTACGAATGTCACACAAAAGGCTTTTTCATCTCATTTCATTTCACTATAACACTTCAATGAAATCAATTCCGAAGAATCCAAAGAAATAACACTCGGGAAAATAAATATATCATCTCACTTTTATAGTTTCTATCTATATTTATTTGCTGTTATTTATGGATATCTCGTAGGCGTAAATTGATTTCAAAAATAAGGATGAGCAAAACTGGGCAAAACTTAAAGGATGCATTTTAACTTTTTTTAATTTCTAGCATACACCATTTTTACCTATCGCTAAAAGGTATTGAATTCGCATATCCAGATTTTAGTCAATAAGCACGTTTTAAGGTTCCTAGAATCCAATTATAACATTTTTACGATGATGTCCGTATGTGTGTGTGTGTGTGTGGATGTGTGTGTGTGGATGTTGGATCCACGATTTCTCAAATACTATAAGACTTAAGACATTTTTAACTACGGATTCCTCAATCTAACAATAATGGGAAGAGTTGATTAAGTTTAGGTAACAATTGCACAACCGGAAGTAGTAGTTACAAGAAAAAAATCATCTAAATATTATTTATCGAAAATTTTGTGTGAATTCTTTATTCGATAAATATAAATTCATTATTATATCTTCTATAGATTTAGAGATAAAAAAAAGCATATAAAAAAATTTAAAGTAAAAAAATCTCAGATCAAACTACTTCAGGACAAGAAATTCAAATGTTTGTAATTGACACATAAATGTCACTGTCAAAAATATTTGTACATCATTATGAAGATTATGAAAATAAAAAAAAGTCAACAACGCAAAAGAATATACGTAAAAAAGAATACAAAAGGAATTTGCGAAAAAATGACGAATATAAAGAAAATGAAAATGAAAGTAGAAAAAGAAAATTTCAGGATATTGAATATAAAGAAAATGTATGTATTGTACATAATTTATATTAAAATATCCCATAGATTTTGCATATATATGTAAGAATTATTTTGTAGTGAAACATGAATATATGTATTTTTCTACAGTCTATATACAAAGTAGCCATTTGCGCTCTCTTTTGTCAACGCAAAATGTCACTTTGCCGCTCTAGAGCGACAAAGTAGAAAAAACGCTCGCTCCTCAAATTTCTAACTATACAATGTTGAGAAATGTTACTTGGCTACATTCTTAATGGGAACGTTTAGTCAGGAATTAATGACACTGTAGTTACACATTACCTACTTACATAACCAAACAAAATGCCGCACTGCTGTGAAAATAAAATAGGGCATTTATTTACAAAAACGAAAGTATAAAATGCTTAGATTAGTTTGAAGCAATAGCTCAAGAACAATGGAAAATACCGATAAGTAAAAATAAATAAAAAATAAATTTTTGTTATGGTGGAGGACCCCATTGTGGCGACTGTAGAAAAAATCTTGTGTGTGTTTCGAGCGCAAATGTACATTGTCGATTTCGAGAGAATGCCTCGCTCCTGCGTCGCGCGGCAACAACCTCTCAATCGACAATGTCCCATTTTGCGCTCTTAATACACAAATAGCTATTGTATTTAAAAATATTTTTCGTTTTATGCGTACAATCAGGTAAAATAAATGTTATGTAATATATCGACAGAGCAGTTATATGTCAGATTGACTTGTGAATGTGGTAAATATGTAACTACAATGTCATTAGTTCCTGAATAAACGTTTCTATTAAGATTGTAGACAAATGACATTTCTCAACATTGTATGGTTAGAAATCTCGACAACGAGCGTTTTTCTACTTTGTCGCGCATGAGCGGCAAAGTGACATTTTGCGTTGACAAAAGAAAGCGCAAATGGTTACTTTGTATATAGACTGTAGAAAAAATATATTTCTGATACGTTTGGAATATTGACAGATATCAATGAGGGTGGGAAAACGTTTATGTACACATAATAATTCAAAACCTTCAACGTCTCACAATTTAAAAAATCACACAAAATTTGATATTAACACTGAAATATCAAAAAAAAACAACTGATTTCGTTCAAATGAGATTCATTGAATAAGTTTGCACTAGGCGGTACTTTTTGTTCTAACAGGTCTGTGCGTTTATTGCAGCATTGAGTTGTGTTTAAAATTAGTTTATCGGTATCTTTGTTTGTGTAAACAACATTTGCAATGTGTCTGAATGTTATTAACTATTTCTATTGTTAATAATAGTATTTTTAGTGTATGTTAAGTGTAAATAATATTGTAACGTTCATTGTTAGTGGTAGTAACAATTAAATAGTTCAATAACAGCCTGAAATTGATGAAGTAGCAGATATTGTAAGTCACTTTGCTTGTTACTAATTAGTAATTATTCTGTTTTAGTATATTGTTATTAATATGTGTTACTGATAAAATTTTATATTATATGTGTAGTGGTTATATTATTTTAAATCATATGAAATCTATAAATAATAGATTAGAACTGTCCAAAAGTAGTGAAAGGAAAGACTTCACTATTCGTTAAGAGGGGAATGAAATTTTCATTTGTCTCAAACGAATTCGAATTAAATGAATGGCCAAGAATACCATTACTATGGTTTTCGTTCGCATTCGCGCGAATACGAGTAAAAAATACCTTTAAATGTTATTTTTTCGAGATTAATGTTATCATAAAAATTAAAGATTATTAAATTTTCTACAGATTTGCATTAATACTTTTTCTATATATTTTATGGATAAATTTATAAAATGATCTATAAATTTAATCCCGGAGTCTACGCTTTAAACAAGCAAAACTCCTTGGTTACACAGTTCATATCTTAAATGTATGTAACTGACAGATAAATGTCACTGTCAGAGAACTATTCATTTCAAATTAATAACAGTAACGTTTTAAAAAGAAAATAGTAAATAGAACCCTAGTTATATGGAATGGATCTTAATACAGTTTCCGCAATAACTAAATATGTAAGTATGTATATTTAAATTAATAAAAATTAAATAGCGGGAGATTTGGTGTTGGCCACATCAGATTTTTGGGTATGAGGGTGGTGTGGTTTAAAAAAGGGTCGAAATTTTTTAAAAATTAAAAATTCTGAAAATTTGTGTTTAATTAATTTGAAGGGTGTAGATTTAAGATTTTAAAACCACAGGTCGATATCTCTTTTCGTGTCCGAGATATTCGTCCTCAAAAAATTGCTCAAAAATGCCCATTTTTGGGTCATATCCCAAAAATGGTCAATTATACACCGCTGGCGATATCACCATTAGATTCTACGAGCAAAATTACATAAGCATACCAATTTTCATAATTTTTGAACAACTATTACAATCTGCAGAAGGAAAAGTCTGAAAATGGCCAAAAATCGCAAAAAATCTAAGGTGTACCCCTTGCGATTTTTTTAGTTTTTGACGATTTTAAAGAATGTTTAATAATAAATGTATCCGTTGGAATATTTTGATGAAAATTGGTATACTTATGGTTTTTGGTACGAGGAATTTACTGGTGAGGTCGTTGAAGGTGTACCGCACACCCATTTTTGGGTATGAGGGTGGTGTGGTTTAAAAAAGGGTCGAAATTTTTAAAAAATTAAAAATTCTGAAAATTTGTATTTAATTAGTCTGAAGTGTGTAGATTTAATATTTTAAAACCACAGGTCGATATCTCTTTTCGTGTCCGAGATATTCGTCCTCAAAACTTTGCTCAAAAATGCCCATTTTTGGGTCATATCCCAAAAATGGTCAATTATACACCGCTGGCGATATCACCATTAGATTCTACGAGCAAAATTACATAAGCATACCAATTTTCATAATTTTTGAACAACTATTGCAATCTGCAGAAGGAAAAGTCTGAAAATGGCCAAAAATCGCAAAAAATCTAAGGTGTACCCCTTGCGATTTTTTTAGTTTTTGACGATTTTAAAGAATGTTTAATAATAAATGTATCCGTTGGAATATTTTGATGAAAATTGGTATACTTATGGTTTTTGGTACGAGGAATTTACTGGTGAGGTCGTTGAAGGTGTACCGCACACCCATTTTTGGGTATGAGGGTGGTGTGGTTTAAAAAAGGGTCGAAATTTTTTAAAAATTCTGAAAATTTGTATTTAATTAGTCTGAAGTGTGTAGATTTAATATTTTAAAGCCACAGGTCGATATCTCTTTTCGTGTCCAAGATATTCGTTTTCAAAACTTTGCTCAAAAATGCCCATTTTTGGGTCATATCCCAAAAATGGTCAATTATACACCGCTGGCGATATCACCATTAGATTCTACGAGCAAAATTACATAAGCATACCAATTTTCATAATTTTTGAACAACTATTACAATCTGCAGAAGGAAAAGTCTGAAAATGGCTAAAAATCGCAAAAAATCTAAGGTGTACCCCTTGCGATTTTTTTAGTTTTTGACGATTTTAAAGAATGTTTAATAATAAATGTATCCGTTGGAATATTTTGATGAAAATTGGTATACTTATGGTTTTTGGTACGAGGAATTTACTGGTGAGGTCGTTGAAGGTGTACCGCACACCCATTTTTGGGTATGAGGGTGGTGTGGTTTAAAAAAGGGTCGAAATTTTTAAAAAATTAAAAATTCTGAAAATTTGTATTTAATTAGTCTGAAGTGTGTAGATTTAATATTTTAAAACCACAGGTCGATATCTCTTTTCGTGTCCGAGATATTCGTCCTCAAAACTTTGCTCAAAAATGCCCATTTTTGGGTCATATCCCAAAAATGGTCAATTATACACCACTAGCGATATCACCATTAGATTCTACGAGCAAAATTACATAAGCATACCAATTTTCATAATTTTTCAACAACTATTACAATATCCAGAAGGAAAAGTGTGAAAATGGCCAAAAATCACAAAAAATCTTAGGTGTACCCCTTGCAATTTTTTTAGTTTTTGACGATTTTAAAGAATGTTTAATAATAAATGTATCCGTTGGAATATTTTGATGAAAATTGGTATACTTATGGTTTTTGGTACGAGGAATTTACTGGTGAGGTCGTTGAAGGTGTACCGCACACCCATTTTTGGGTATGAGGGTGGTGTGGTTTAAAAAAGGGTCGAAATTTTTAAAAAATAAAAAATTCTGAAAATTTGTATTTAATTAGTTTGAAGGGTGTAGATTTAAGATTTTAAAACCGCAAGTCGATATCTCTTTTCTTTTTCGAGATATTCCATATTTTTTACAAAAAAGTGAATACACCCTTTCTCATATATACACATATTGATTATTGAATTGTGTGAAAATTGTAATTATGGAACTTCCCGTATAACCGGAAGTGACATCAACTTTGTAAATTTAAATACAACCTATACTATTTTTTAGTTTCATAATATTTATTAAAACAACGTTCCGCGTGGCTTTGTTGCCAATAAACAATAGAAAACAACAAAGCTATGCAAATAAACATGTTGATATTGTTTTATATTTAAAATAATAAGAATCGTTCTTATGGGAGAATGATGCCAAAGTATTTTGCCAATGTCGTATATATGAATAACAATTATTTTTGTTGAAAATTATTGTGAATACTTATGAATAGGAATCGTGGCTTTAAAAACCCGGGTTCAAATCCAATAAGGTGTTTTTTACCAAGACACCATTCACCATGAATTAAGTCTTCAAGGCAAAACTGTTAACAATAAACAAGGATCTTTAGTTCTTCAACACTTACGAGACGCCGGATACGACAACATGCTACGGTTGTTCCATGGGGTTATTTAAATAGATATTTATTAGACAACAGTGTTGTGACAGATCAATTTATTAGATTTTGGATCGGATAATCGAAAATGGCACTTTACTTGAAGCTCAAAATAATTTTTCTGTTACGTTATGTATTATAAAAATTAAAGATTACGAAATTTTCTACAGATTTGCATTAATACTTTTTGTACATATTTTATGGATCCCAGAGCCTAGACTTTAAACAAACACAACTCAGTGGATACACAGTTCATATTTCAAATTTAACTGACAGATAAATTAATGTCTGTCAAAGAACTAATCATTTCAAATTACGTTTTAAAAAGAACCAGAACCATAGTTATGGAATGGAACTTAATACAGTTTCCAGCATAAGTACATATTTAAGTATGAATATTTAAATTAATAATAATAATAATAATAATAATAATAATATATACTTTATTGACTTTAGAAACCTAATGGCGGGAGGTACAGTGTTGGCCACATCAGATTTTTACCTTCCGTCATCTTTAGGTAAGGAAGGTATTGTCTTTGGTCAAAAAATTCGGTGGTGAGTTTTTAATGAATAAGCACGTTTTAAGGTGTCTAGAATACGATTTTACTATTTTTACGATGATGTCTGTATGTGTGTGTGTGTGTGTGTGTGTGTGTGTGTGTGTGTGTGAATGTATGTATGTGTCTCTCTCTCTCTCTCTGTGTGTGTGTGTGTGTGTGTGTGTATGTGTGTGTGTGTGTGTGTGTGTGTGTGT
Organism: Harpalus rubripes; assembly: GCA_963082715.1. Lineage (NCBI taxonomy): Eukaryota > Metazoa > Arthropoda > Insecta > Coleoptera > Carabidae > Harpalus > Harpalus rubripes. Next base: position 74,047,582 of record OY720448.1, on the reverse strand, counting down.
GTGTGTGTGTATGTAACAAAATTTTCGTCTGCGATAACTCTAATACTACAATTCCAAAAATTATAGTTCTTTCGTATTCCTCTTCGTTGCATCCATATGAAGAGCTGATTAGATTTTGGTTATAATTGGTCAACCGGAAGTACCCTCATTTGAAGATTTTAACAGATTTTCTTGAAAAAACGATGTTAAATATCATTTTTTCACATTTAATGTTATTATAAATATTAAAGAACATTGTATTCTCTATACGATTTGACTGCATTTTATACTTCATATTAAATATAAGAGTTATAAAATTATAAAGAAATTAAATTTCATAAATTAACTAGGTATGGTAGAAACAGCTACTATATTAAGAAAATTCTGATTGAAAGATGTCATGACATATTCGTAGTATGTTTGTGTTATAATTTTACTCAAAACCTCGAATTATAGGATATTTTTGCTCGGAACTTTCTGTATGGAATTTGTGTAAAATACATACAATCGTCGAAAGGTAATGTACATACAAGAAATTTAGAATTTTTGCAAGGAACTTTCTTTATGGATTTTATAGAAAATACATAGGCATTTACGAAAATTCTACCGGTAGATACCGCATCTACTGACTGTGTTGGAAAACACGAGTATGGAAAAAAGTTATCGTGTTCAAAAATTGTACAATATCTTCCAGATCCATCTACCGGATTCATGAAGAATCTAATCTCAAAAAAAGGTAGTGATGCAAAGCGAAGCGCGCGCGTTAAAAGTTTGTTAACTATATCAAATTTCTAACCTGTTTCAAATTTTCAATTTTTTTTATAGGTTATGGATCTACCCTGTTTACCACTTGCGTTCTTAAAATATCTATTCCGGTGGCTATAACCTGATAAACAGCTGTGTACCGGTAACAGTTCACCGGTAGAATTTTCGTATAACTGACGGAAGGTAATGTGCTGGCCACATCAGATTTTTTTAAATTTTGGATACTCAAAGAAAGAACTTTATAGTTTCCTTACTGTTAACGATGTAGCTTCGAAAAAATAAACAGATTGTATAATAGAAGGGTTTGTTACCTTCCGTCACCTTTAGGTAAGGAAGGTATTGTCTTTGGTCAAAAAATTCGGTGGTGAATAAGCACGTTTTAGGGACCCTAGAACACGATTTTACTATTTTTACGATGATGTCTGTACGTGTGTGTGTGTGTGTATGTGTGTCTGTGTGTGTGTGTGTGTGTGTGCGTGTGCGTGTGTGTTTGTGTGTGTGTGTGTGTGTGTGTGTGTGTGTTTGTAACAAAATTTTCGTCTACGATAACTTCCATACTACAATTCAAAAAATTATAATTCTTTCGTATTCCTCTTCGTTACATCCATGTGACGAGCTAATCAGATTTTGGTTAGAATTGGTCAACCGGAAGTACCCTCATTTGAAGATTTTAACAGTTTTTCTTGAAAAAACGATGTTAAATATTATTTTTTCACAATTGATGTTATTATAAATATTAAAGAATATTTTATTCTCTATGCGATTTGAATGCATTTTATATTTCATATTAAATGGATATAGAGTTAAAAAATTATAAAGAAATTAAATATCATATATTAGCTAGCTAGGCTATAACTCTGGAAACAGCTGATATATTAAGAAAATTCTGATTGAAAGGTGTCAGTGTCAAGTGCAGTTGACAGTATGTATGTGTTATAATTTTACTGGATATATAGGATCTGTCTGGAATTTGTATAAAATACATACAACTGCCTTGAGGTAATGTACAAGAAATAGAATCTTTTGCAAGGAACTTTCTGTATGACATTTATACAAAATACATAAAACTAACGCACGAACTAACGGAAGGTAATGTGCTGGTCACATCAGATTTTTTTTACTATTTTCAGTCACCATCCTAGTTGAGATGTAAAAGGAAAATATTCCATCCAATTTTGTTTCAGGATAACATACTTATGGCCGGTTTTATAAAGGTCCAAGTAAATTTACTTCCAGAGTAAATTTATTCCAATGAACAAATTCGAATCAATTTTTATGTTCTTATGACATTAAAATTATTGCTGTCAAAAAATTGCGTTGCATTTGTTCAATGGAATAAATTTACTCTGGAAGTAAATTTACTTGGACGTTTATAAAACCGGCCATTATAGTATTTTAAAATTACTGAAATGACGTAAGGAAGTATGTATGTAGCTCACTTAGATTTAAAAAAATTAAATTGTAAGTTTCATGTAAAATGCTTACTTTACCCTTTAAACAGTTTTTATTGATTTCTCCAAAACTACCATTACCGGAACCTTTTCCATGTACGTCCCACCGCTTCAATTATAACTACGAATTCGAATCAAATTGTCTATTTTACTGTTTCCATGACCAGTAATACAGTACAGATAGATTTGATTTGATTACAGTGTTCTTGTGAACATGTATGAGTGATACATTCAAGTGTTGTGGGTAGTTGCTAGTTGTTAAATCTCACCACGTAATGGCTCTTTGTATGGCTAGCGATTTCCTACAATACCTGACGTGCAGCGTTTTATTGCGGCGCAAACAACCTGGATCACAATATAGGAGAGATGGATCTAGAATACCCTGCAAACAGCTCAGATGCTGATGCAGGAATACGATAGTGGTAGTGCTACTTAAAGCAAGATAAATGGCTTTGGAAGTCCATCCACAAGAAATGCACTGTTATTGAAATGATTAAACAAATTATTATGGTTTATATTTTAATATATTTTTACCTTCCGTCACCTTTAGGTAAGGAAGGTATTGTCTTTGGTCAAAAAATTCGATGATGAGTTTTTAATCAATAAGCACGTTTTAGGGCCCCTAGAATACGAATTTACTATTTTTACGATGATGTCTGTATGTGTGTGTGTGTGTGGATGTGTGTGTGTGTGTGTGTGTGTAACAAAATTTTCGTCTGCGATAACTCTAATACTACAGTTACAAAAATTATAATTTTTCGTGTACTTCTTCGTTACATCCATATGAAGAGCTGATTAGATTTTGGTTACAATTGGTCAACCGGAAGTACCCTCATTTGAAGATTTTAACAGTTTTTCTTGAAAAAACTATGTTAAATATAATTTTTTCACATTTGATGTTATTATAAATATTAAAGATTAATTTATTCTCTATACGATTTGACTGCATTTTATACTTCATATTAAATGGATATAGAGTTAAAAAATTATAAAGAAATTAAATTTCATAAAGTAGCTATAGCTATGGAAACAGCTACTATATTAAGAAAATTCTGATTGAAAGATGTCAGCAGATGTCAGTGTCAAGTGAAATTGACATAGTGTGTTTGTCTTATAATTTTTACTGGAAATATAGGATCTTTTGCTTTCTGTATGGAATTTGTATAAAATACATACAACTGCTTTAAGGTAATGTACAAGAAATAGAATATTTAATTTAATAATAATAATAAATCTTTTATTTCTGCAGATACATTATACTGTATATAGAAAACGTCACAAAATAATAATTTTTTGTATGAAATTTGCATAAAATACATGCAACTGCCGGAAGGTAATGTACAAGAAATAGAATATTTAATTTAGTAAGGAACTTTCCGTATGAAATTTGTACAAAATACATAGAACTGACGGAAGGTAATGTGCTGGCCACATCAGATTTTTTATCTAAAAGTTAATTTAGTTGCTTCAAATTTCGAAAATTTGCATACTAATTTAATTTTCGTAGAATCGATTAATAATGCTGTCAAACATGGGCGCCCATAGGGGGGGGCAAGAGGGGGCGCTTGCCCCCCCCCCTGGCTTTTCTCTAATTTTAAGAATTTTAAAAGCAAAGTTACCATTTTTAATTTTTTGCCACGGCTACTTACGTCGCATCCTAATGTCCTTACATCGCCCTGTTGTTTTCTTCTTTCGTTCTGTTTCCTACATCCGCAGTACAAATTATAAATAAAAATATTACCAATACCATAGCTGAAGTTAATCGTGCTACTAGATTAGGAGCATTTTATTGTTTCCCTTAAAATAATTTCTAAATATTCGGCACTTCTGGAACCCGTAACAAATATTTTGCAAGGTATTTCTGTTGATATGCTAGCTGTACAGAAACATATTAATCACTTATTGGATATATTTAATAAACATAGGAACTCTGATTAAGAAATAATTTTTACTGAACTATTTAATAGCGCTGAAGAAGTTGCACAAAATTTTGATCTTGAATTAAAAATGCCGAGAATCGCTAGTGGTGGAAGACAAATTCACCGTGCAAACTACGAAGCTATTCTGTGCGAGAATATTTTAAAAAAGCGGTTTTCGAAAGATGATAATGTTGCCTTTTTGCTCTATAATTTGCATCCGATTAATTTAAAACAAATAAACTATAATAATTTTACTAAACTAGCTCAAGAGATTCATTCATTATAAAATTAACAATTTTTTTGAAGAAGCTTTAGCATGGCACGAATATTGGGTTTCAAATAAAGAAATGATTATTACTAAAGAAACTCCTGTAACAGAACTTTTACAACATTGTACATTTTACCCAGCAATCTCCAAAGCTTTAGAAATTTTAATTTGTCTTCCTCTAACTACCTGCACTGTGGAAAGATCTTTTAGCACTCTAAGAAGAGTGAAAACATGGATTAGATCTACTATTAGCGAAGATCGGCTAGACGGTTTATGTGTGATGAGCCTCCATCGCGATTACATAAGCGAAAATAAACAAAAATATATAGACGAAGTTCTAAATGAATTTTCCAAAGATGCAAGGAATTTTAAATTAGTATTTTCGGAAAAAAAAAATAAGTAGGTAATGTTGTTTATTCACAATCAGTTGGTAATATAACGATTTCTGACTTTTAAAAAGTTGGGAAGTTAGTTATTGATAACCTTCGCGCCTTGGTCAGCTATCTTCGCCCTCGACAGTAATGAAACACTTTCCACCTCGGTTAGTAATGTACTATTACTGTATTGTAATTTTTTCCATAAATACACTCTAAGAAATATCGTCCGTGTAAAGTAACCAAATCGATTGGTGAAATAATTTAGTGTTAATTTTAACACTTAAATAAGTACATTTTCGTCCGTGTTAAAAATACGGTTTAGTTAAATTTTGTCCGTGTTATTTTAATAAATTTCAAATATGTTAACCACATATGGAGTAAATGAGATATATTACTCAGAAATATGGTTACTTTTAATTACCAACAATTTTTTGAGTTACTTATGCTCAACTTAGTGTACATTTGCACAATACGGTGCTGCAACTACACTATATTTCGTTAAAAGTAAAATAACACTCAACGCTGTTAATATGACTTGTATTTACTACAAGCAGCGATCAAATCAGTACCAAAGTGTGGATTGTGCAACTGTGATATGTGATATACGTATTCTTGGTTTGATCTGTGAGATGTACGAACGTGTTTATTGCTACAAAAGTGTTATTAGATACTTCAAAATTAGTATACAATATACCACGTGATATAAAAATGAATAGTTCTAAATGAATTTCATGTGGTTTTTTTATACCAACTAACTTCCTCGTGCCAGAAATTATTGAATCTATGGATACAATATATTTTGTTTAAACTTTATAACAACTAAAATTGCAAAATTAGATGTGTCTGAAATGACTTTTATATTTTTAAATATTTGTTTGTACAAAGAACTATATATGAAACGCTTTCATGTTCCGAGTTCCGATGGAAATTATATTATTAACATATTTTTGTACAACACAGATATTAGCCAAATATAAGATTTATTTACTTATGTATTTTTTGATATAATAAAATTATATTATTTATTTCAATGATATCCTTATTTACCTTATTTAACACATATTCTGTAAAAAATTACTCAAATACGAGTAAATGAATACACCAAGAGGTGCTACTGAAACGCGTACTTTACACTATTTAGTGTAGAAGGTAATTAACTCGTACATTTAGTTAAAATACGAATTTCAGTGTAAATTTTAACACGCACTAATATTTTTAACTAGAAATTTTGTGTTAAATATTAAACCAGTTTCCAGTGTACTTTTTAACCAAACAAATACTTTGTTAAAATTACACGTAATCTGGTGGACCTCCTGGAACCAATTTTAGTGTTAAAATTGGTTAAAAATTTCTTAGAGTGTACTTATGTTGTTTTATATTTTTAAGAACAAACTTATTTTTAGTATATTATATTTTTGTATTCTTGACTTTGCCCCCACCCCCCTGAAAAACATTGTATGGGCGCCCATGCTGTCAAATGGGAATTCCTGTCCAGTTTCAAAAAAGTACCAGAAAGTTATGTAAGTAGCCTGTTTTGTGTAAAAATTCAGTAGTGGGTAGGTTTTCCACAGAAAAGGTCTGGTTTTCGACCTTAGCGCACTTTCGCTCTACTGATGCACGACGAGGCGAGAGTACTCTCGCATCTCGTCTCATCTCGTTGCATTATGCGAGACGAGAGCGAGATTGCAGTTTAAAATTCGAGGCAGTAAAAAGTATTTGTAACTTTATAGCTTTGACTCAAAACTGTTGAATCCGTAGTTGTCAAAATTTTATTTAACATCTTTAATGTCAATGTCATCTACATTCTTCTGCATTTTCAGCCCCGAGAAACTGTAATTTAACAAGTGTACCATCTAATGCAGCACTCATATGTGGCAAATGAGATATGAATATTGTAAAATTATCCTTGCACTTTTTGTATAATTCTTTCAGTTATTTTTCCGGCGTCAAATGACAGGATCGTTATAATTATTTACATATACACTGTTTGAGATCAAATGCCATCCCCAATATGTAATAATAAATTGTTTTCATAATCGGAATATGTTAAAAAATTCCTTCATGTATGTGGTTAGGTTGCTATCTGATGGTGTGTGATCGAATTCTCATGTTATTTATTTATTAATTCATAGTTCAAAATATCTTCATAATCATTAAAAATATTTAAAGTATGCATATACATACATAAAATCACGCATTTCCCACTTAGTGGAACCACAATAGTTACAATCATGCTTCACCACACATTCCTGTCTAAGCACACTTCTTTCGCCTGGGCCACATTCATAATCGCATTCATGCGCGCTCTTCTTCTCTTCCCACTCGGAAACTTTCCCTCTTTTAGCACCTTATCAATCACATCTATCCACTTACACACTGGACGGCTACGCAGTCGAACACCCTCAATTTCACCAAGATATATACGCTTTACAAGCTGTTCACTCTTCATTTTCTCCACATGACCAAACAATCTTCACTGGCTCATTCCTAATCTCTTAACAACATTCTTCATACACCAAATTATTCCTCACACGATCCCGTCTTACATATCCACATACACCACGTAAATACCTCAATTCCACGACAGTCACTCTCTTTTTATGCTTTCCCGTCCATGCCCAACATTCGCTTTTATACATCAAAGCTGGCACTAGTACTCCATTATACACACTTAATCGAGCTTCTCTAGATACGTTTACGTTTCGAGCAAACGTACCCAGAGCACCCATTACCTTACACCCCGCACTCACTCTCCTTTCAATTTCTATATCAATTCGACCATCCCTTGACATCATGCTATCCAATATACAAACTCATTCACTGGCTCCAGTTTCACTCCATCCACCAACACATTGCACACAGTCACCATTTTACTCCTTTCAAATACTAACACCTTGGATTTATCAACATTCAACTCCAGATTCATATTTCTTCCAACTACATGTATTCTTTCTATCATTCTTCTGAGTTTCTCTTTATTTTCACCTAAAACAACTACATCATCCGCATACGCTAACGCAGGCACAATACTGTACACCATCCATTTTGTTAATAAAGCTGCACTATGTGGAAATGTAATGAACTGACGAATAAACAGGTATTCGCTACCCAAATACCGAATAATTTATTTCGCGAATAACAGATGTTATTCTTTTGAATAGAATAAATTTATTTGCAAGTGAAAAGAAAACAAAAATATTTATCCGAAGAGTAAATTTATATAAACATTTATTCGCAAGTGAAAATATGGCGTTTAATCGACTTCGTATCTCTTATAGTTCTCGAGATCCACATGTTGTAAAAGTTATCTTGGACATCCTGTCATCCTGTATAGAGGTCACTGCTAAAGACAGTTCACATAACCTCATAAAAAATAATAGGGGATTCTACCATTTATTTTAAATAATTTAATCAGAAAGTATAAGAAAAACTAAGACCACATTGGTGAAAATCCGGTAAAAAAAAGTTATGGTTCCCCGAAGTTTGAAAATATAGATGTGACGTCACGAATTTAGGTTTTTATATAAAACTGTTTTCTTCGTGGATCTTGAAATATATGCTATTTTTAAATTAAATTGTTTTAATTTAAATTTATATTCAAATAAAAACTTTTTGAGAATTGCAGTACTGGACAGGTAGCCATCACGTTTCCGCTATTTGAATTTATCTACTTTCATTGGTAGTAGACTCCTCCCCCTAACTCGCTATTCGTTATATATTTATAGGTAGTCTTTGAGTCGCCAATCAAAATAATATATATGGAATTCATATGAGTGACGAGCTGTTAAAACAAAAACCCCCTTATTTCCGAAGTATTTCAATTATATCATTTTATTTCTTTACAAATATTCATTATTAAGCAAACCATTCTCAAAAGTTTACCAAAACTTCAAAAGTCGGTAGAAAAAATTAATACATTGATAGTTGAATAAAACTGTTTAGCTTTGGAGATTTACTACGTCCTAGGACAAAAACTTAGTTTGTAAAGTGAATAAATATTATATTCTGCAGAAACTCAATTAATTTGAAACGTTTGCGAATTTCACTGACAACGATATCATATATTCCAAACAAACGAACGTCGAAACGAGAAAAATAAAATATTTATTAGGCGTCTCGTTGTCTAAGGTCAGATTTTCCAAATCCCGTCGCCAATGCCGCAATAGAATGACGTCACAGCAACGTCATCAGACACCCTGTCGGGAAAACTTGGACGAGTTTCAACTTGAACTACGTAACTTCATTTTATTCCTGACCTCACTGTGAAATATTTCTATCGTTTTTCATAACATGGAAAGTTTTTTACTTCTGGAAAACTTTGATAATTTGAAATATTCTGCACATGAATGGATACTTGTAGAAATTAACTATTGGATTGGAAAGAGCTTACGATAAAATTTCTTTAATGGTTTTTCTTTTTCGAAAGTGGATGGATGTAGTATATTTGTACTTTCAAGCGTTATATAGAATCCATTTGAGTTCCCTAAGTGCCAGAGTTTTTGGTAAAGCTTACAATATATCATGTACGAGTACTAGGATCAGCATAAAATACAGAACCAACATTTTCAAAGGAGTTGACAATGATATATTCTATCTGGATCATCACAAGATAAAATTTTGCAGTAAAAGCAAATACACTGTGCCCTACTTATAATACTTTTAAGGGTACATCAGATAACATACGAGGGTCACGCTAGAATTAAATGTGTTCAAAGTAGTTCCCTTCAGCAACAATACACTTCATTATTCATTCCTTTTATTGTAAGAGCTCCCAACTAATCGTATTTTTAAATGATTTCATAATAATCATGAATGGCAGTAAACGAAAACCGTATATTTTAAATAAAAAATCTGATGTGGACACCGCACGACTTCCTTGTACGCAAGACTAATATAAAGTATAGACTCAATTATAAAATTGCACGTATTTGACGTAATTTGACATTAACATCTATTTTTTATTTTTTTGTTATTTTTTGTCCTAATCCATAGCAAGCTTCATTACAAAAACCAAAAAGTATATAAGTTTTAAATTTACATATCTCGCTTATACAAAGGGCTAATTTAATAATATTTGATGTGCTAGACGCAGAATTTATTTCTCTAAAACTCTTATTTGAAGCATTTATTTCTAAAATCAAAATGAAACCATTTTATTCAAGAAAAACTGTTAACAACTTCACGTAATATATCACTTCCGGTTAGCTTGTTTTAACCAAAATCTGCTATGTTATTCCAATTGATATAAAAGTCTTATATACCAAATTTGAAAAGTTTTGAATTATATTTTAATATAGTTTTTCATTAAAATTTATTATAGGCTTCATATAAAGTACCATTTCTGGAAATTATGTAATGACCAAAAAAGGAGGTGCACAACTAGATGTTATAGAAGTCCTAAATACAAAATTTCAACTTTCTACGGCTTATCGGTTTGAGTTATGCGAGATACGTGCGTACGTACGTACAGACGTCACGACGAAATTAGTCAGAATGGATTCAGGGATGGTCAAAATGGATATTTCCGTTGAAATCTGAAAACCGAAATTTTTCGCGAATACAATACTTCCTTTACTTTGTACAAGGAAGTAAAAAACGATGTTAAATATCACTTTTTCACATTTAATGTTATTATAAATATTAAATAATATTTTATTCTCTATACGATTTGACTGCATTTTATACTTCATATTAGATGGATGTGGAACCCACACGACTTCCTTGTACAAAATTGCACGTATTTGACGTAATTTGACATTAACATTAATTTTTTAATTACTTCCTTGTACGTAGTACATAGTAAAGGAAGTATTGTAATCTCGAAAAATTTCGGTTTTCAGATTTCAACGGAAATATCCATTTTGACCATCCCTGAATTCATTTTGACTAATTTCGTCGTGACGTCTGTACGTACGTATCTCGCATAACTCAAAAACGTTAAGCCGTAGAAAATTGAAATTTTGTATTTAGGACTATTATGACATCTAGTTGTGCACCTCCCTTTTTGGTCATTGCATAATTTCCAGAAATGGTACTTTATTTGAAGCCTATAATAGATTTATTTTAAAATATAATCCAAAACTTTTCAAATTTGGTATATAAGACTTTCATGTCAATGGAAATAACATAGAAGATTTTGGTTAAAATAGTCTAATAATATAATAATAATCTAATGGATATTTGGTGACATTTTCAAATTTGAGGCTGTTTAAATAATGATATCTTTTTAAATTTAATACTTAGAAGGCATATAAAATTCTTGCAACAGCCCTATTTTTAAAAATCCTTTCATTTCTCTGATTGTCGATTTCATCAAACATTTCCCAAATTTTAAGTGAATAACGGTATCCAAAAAATGCTAAAGCCATACGACATTAAATTAGCGAACTCTAACCTCAACACCACAAAACATTTGTACACGAACTTAAAAGATAAGTTAGATAAAAACAATAACAAAAATGTCATATATCAAATTAATTGCTTACATTGCGATAAAATATACATAGGTGAAACCGGCCAAACTTTAAGAAAAAGTTGTTATCTACACAAATACAATTGTGAACGACAAAATGTAGAACATAGCGCTTTAATATCCCACCACTGCCATATAGGTCACAAATTTGATTTTAACAACGCACACATCATAGACAAAGTAAAACATAGAAACAATAGATTATTAAAAGAAACATTACACATTAATATTAATAAACATAAAACAGTCAACCACCAAACAGATTTTAAAAACAACCTGAGTCATGCCAAACATTTCCTAGGGAATTTCTAATGACTTCTTTTTATTTCTTTATCCCATGTATCCCTTTACAAAAACATTTACTTCCCGCGCATGCCCACGTACAAACAGTTTTGAATTTAAATTTATTATCCTTTACTTGTGATAAGTCAGTTTGCAATAACACGCTTAATTATACAGTTCTCCATTGACAATATGTATTGCAAATATAATATTTTATTTCACTTTCGACAAAATTTATCTGACATAATGTTTCATACATTGTAAAATATTTTACTCTACGTTTATATGGTGAGTAATTTAAACAAATTAACTACATAACTATTGTAATCCATATTGTACATATACACTTTTAAAAAAATTGTAGCTGAGGATAAACCAATATGGTTCGAAACGTCCATATTTTTAAATAAACGATTTAAATAAACAACTGGATCACCAAGGCCTTCAATTTCCTTATACGACAAATTTTAAGTAGGTACTAAGTCAACATAAAATCCAAATAAAATATCAAATGTAATTCTTATAATTATTACTGTCAAAGTTATATTTTTGAAAACATTCTTGAAATCGTAGCTAAATATTTCCACTAATTCTGAAATACTTGCTTTGCGAATTACTCTTTGGGTTTACGAATGTAACATATTCTAAATTCTAAAGAGAGAAATTTTTACTGCGTTAATAATTTTGTTGGAAACTATATCCCAGTCTAGAAGTATCATTGAATGAGTATTTTATTTCTCTCTAGAATATTGTGGCATGGATGTAGGTACTCTGAAGTGCTTGGGAAATACGCGAAAAACTACTCAAGACACTCAAGGGCGGTCGGCTCGGTTGTGCCTGTGCAGCCATCAGAGCAAACCGAAACTGGCTCATGTTACCTCTCACCAACCCGGAACAATTGAAATGTTTTCTTCGCAGTTTGCAACCCGTTGCTCCCTCATTATTTCATTCGATCCTTGTTTATCGAAGCTAATTTTACTCCTTTATAAATCCTGAAGCGCTATAAACAGAATAATAGAGAATTTAGAGAATAGAGTTTCATTGGAAATATGTATTATTTTACTAACAATCAAAATATACATTTGTTTTGGAATTAGAATGAGCTTCATTCAATTTTACAGTGAATAGTAGAGTAGTGTAGTTTTTGATAAAATGGATGCATTTAGTAACAGTGAATTAGTGGACATGGTGTTAATTTAAGGAGAAGCAGGGCAAAATTCGTTATTGACACGACGTCTCTATGATGAACGTTATCCTTTACGGGGATTACCCACTTACCGTTTGTTTGTGAGGATAGTCCAGCGCCTTCGAGACAAGAATCTGTGCGACTTAGGGCCTGTTTCTCAAAAAATACTAGTTTACAAGTTACTGTAAATTTTATTAGTCAAGTAAAATAGTGTTTCTGAAACATTTTCAATAGTCTAGTAGTTTCTTTAAAAATACTAGTATTTAATCCAATATTCTTTAAATCAAGTGATTCAATTTTAAGAAAATAACTTTTTCTTCTACTAACATGAATAATTCTTTTAGGCATACATATTTTCTCATTGTAAAAGATACTTATCGTATGAATAAAATTTCAACAATAGTCGTCTGATTGCAATAATGTATTATATAAAAATGTGTTTCTTAAGTTAATATTTGAACAAAATATAATTAAACAATCAGAAAATTGTATTAAATTTGTATAATACTTACAGTTGTATGAAATAGAAGCCTATTTTTGACATAATTCGTCTATTTATTATAGATTTTGTACATATAATGTTAATGTTAAAGGTAGGAATTCACATGATTCGTATTTTTCGTGTATTTTCTTTTCCGAGCTAATACAACTGATTCCACTTAGAGCCTGGTATATTTTCAATGAAGAATCTTGTTCATTTATTGCGAATATAAAAGAAAGATGCTATCATACACTGATATCGTGATATGTAGAAATTTTCTTCTTTCCAATCATTCAAATTTTCCAACTTTTTAATCTCAATTTCCATTTATTGCGCATCTTCTAACATTTAACTAATATTATAAATTATAATATAAATTTAAATATGATAAAATGGTTTACAGAAATCACACATATGAAAAAAATTATATTTTCTGCCACAGTACCTTCGCTGGTATTTTAACTTTTTTGATTGTCACATCACATATATAGCATTTTAAATATTTTCTTTATTCATTTCAATATAATATGATGTATAATATTCATACACATTAGCAACAACTCAAAATAAAATTGTAAATTGTATCACTTTCTCGAAATGTCAAAATTGATTCGGTAACCAAAAATGCCAATGTAGCCGTTAGAAGCGCTGACGCTCAAATATGCACATCGCCTATTGCTCCAGTGTATTTTAATGGGCCCATTTTTATATACCTTCACGGTCCGAAAACGGTACGATGACGACCCACTGATATTTACTGATTTACATCCCGTCATCGTACCGTTATTGTACCGTCATTGTACCGCTAATGTAAATCAAGCCTAAATGTGTAAATATATAGCACCAATACAATTTAGAAAACTAGCAATATTGTAAAATTCGCGTTTTCTTTCTACAATTTCTTCAGGAGAGGTTTTAGAGGTGCTAGGGCCCTACTTATTCGAGCAATAGTTGTGATTATTGTTGATTCAGAAACTTCACAAAAATTATTGCAAGTGATATAAAGGAAAAATAAATAATGTTAACAAAGCCTAAACTGCCTACACTCATGTTCGTCGCTATGGCCCAATTTTCGAGGTAGTGTTGCCGCCGAGACGAGATTTTTCTTGATCTCGTCTCGTCTTGAGTAAATTTTCGAGATCAAGATCCAAATAAATTTCAAGGTCAAATACTCGATCGAGACGAGATTACATACTTCAATTCTTGACGAGATTAGGCGAGATCTTGATCTTGAAAAACTTATTAATTATTCATACACAACTTTCGATCATTTATTTCATTTCATCAGTATTGTACATAATACTAGGCAGTTTTATCATAAATACGTTTATACAATTTTCATTGAGATTGAGACATCTATTACCAATTTTTGAAACTTTAAATAAGTTGTATTTTCTACAAAGCAACCTTAACATAACCTCTGCTGATCTCTCAACTAAACAGTGTCAGTTGTTACCATCCGCAGATAATAAATGCCAAGACACATTTTTGTTTTCATTTGATTTGTTTTTGCACCCCGGGACACAACAATGTATCCCAACCATATTTTTTTTTTTTTTGGCAATGAGAGATGACAGAATGACATAAACAACTTTGAAGTTAGTTGACCATATCATCAACATGTAAATAATAATTACAATTGTTGAGTTATCGTGAAGGAATTATCAGACGAGGAATGAAACTTGTCCTATTCTTCACAAAAAGTTTTATTAACACACATTTTGTGAAAAAAATGACGAAGTTTCATTTCTCATCTGACATGTAAATAATTTAACAGGGCAATTCTGACCTCTCACTCTAATCATGCGCACAACACCAATGAAAATGGTCTATTTGCTTGCAATTTTGATAAACTCCAAACGCGTGACGTCAAAATCGAGCGGGAATTACAAAACCTGAAATATTCTTGAAATACGTATCCGATTAGTAAGTGTGGCCGTGGTAAAAAATACACATAACCAAACTTAAGTTTGCACCCAGATGATATTTATTTAAATTGCCCGATACTCCGATTTGTTCACCACGGCCAAACTTACAAACCGAATACATATTTCAACAATATTTCAGGTATTGTAATTCCCGCTCGATTTTGACGTCATCGCTTTCGAAATGTATAGGAAAAAATTTATTATTTTTATCTTCCTAAAATTTTAAGAAAATAATGTATTTTATAAATATAGTATGTACTCGTATTGTGTTTTATTCGTATAGACATATGTATTTATATTTACTATACACTTTTTACTGAGTTTATTCATTCTGGGACCTACGTATTAAAAACAAATAAGAGACGAAAAATTGTGAAATCAGAATAAAAAATACAACTTTCGTGTTTGATTATACATTAATTAGTATTGTAGGATGTGTGCAGATTTTATGCGGTATGCGGGCAGATCAAAGATGACTTGACTTAACACGTTTATTAAATCAGAATGGAAGTTATACGGTTACACCTGAAATCGCATGGAATATATTACAGACAGACAAGTCACAGGTCTAAACATGTTACGCATTCACATGTCCAATGCGCAAATGCAATACGTCCGAGCGAACGAATCTTAACAAATTTGCACGACAATAGCCGAAAAGTCGAGATCGTCGAGATCTCGACCTCAAGATCGAGATGGATTTTAATTTTGTTGCTCAAGATCAAGATTGGTTTTAATAATAATAAATAAAAAATGTCGAGATCGAGATAATGTAAAATATCGACAAATTTTGTCTCGCGGCAACACTAATGAGCTTCAATCAATTTTACAGTGAATAGCAGTGTAGTGTAGTTTTTATTAAAATGGATGCATCTAGTAACAGTGAATTAGTGGACATGGTGTTAATTTAAGGAGAAGCAGGGCAAAATTCGTTATTGACGCGACGTCTCTATGCTGAACGTTATCCTTTACGGCGATTACCCACTCACAGTTTGTTTGTGAGGATAGTCCAGCGCCTTCGAGAAACAGGATCTGTGCGACCTAGGGCCTGTTTCTCAAAAAATACTAGTTTACAAGTTACTAGTTACAAGTGAAATTTTATTAGTCAAGTAAAATAGTGTTTCTGAAACATTTTCAATAGTCTAGTAGTTTCTTTAAAAATACTAGTATTTAATCCAATATTCTTTAAATCAAGTGATTCAATTTTAAGAAAATAACTTTTTCTTCTACTAACATGAATAATTCTTTTAGGCATACATATTTTCTCATTGTAAAAGATACTTATCGTATGAATAAAATTTCAACAATAGTCGTCTGATTGCAATAATGAATTATATAAAAATGTGTTTCTTAAGTTAATATTTGAACAAAATATAATAAAAGAATCAGAAAATTGTATTAAATTTATATAATACTTACAGTTGTATGAAATAGAAGCCTATTTTTGACATAATTCGTCTATTTATTATATATTTTGTACATGTAATGTTAATGTTAAAGGTAGAAATTCACATGATTCGTATTTTTCGTGTATTTTCTTTTCCGAGCTAATACCACTGATTCCACTTAGAGCCTGGTATATTTTCAATGAAGAATCTTGTTCATTTATTGCGAATATATATATATATATACAGTGAATAACTTTAATATTCGGACAAGGTAAACAAAATAATTCAAACTATACAATAATATAGGCAGTGACAATATTTTTGGCAATAATTATTTTATATAATATTTTGACATCTTTACAAAATAACTTTCCCAAAATATAAGTGCTTCATAGTCCTCAATGTTGAAATAATAAATACATACAATTGAAACTATCAAAATACAGGTAACAAATTTATTCGGACAGTGATGAACTTGTTTGTTTAGCATCTCACAATTATTATTTATAGTAGTAAAAAGACTGTTAGTTCTATTATTGTTGAGCTGTCCGAGACAAAACGTCGATATGGGGCGTAAAAGTAAAAATACTAGTTTTGATAAGCGACAGTTAGTAATATTTCACTATGAAAAGGGTCTAACTTATCGCCAAATTGGAGAATTGTTAAGTTTAAGTAAAAGTACAGTAGGTGATATCATTAAAAGATATAAAAATGAGGATCGCATACTATCCATTCCGCAAAAAGGTCGTCCGAAATTACTTACAGAACGTGATAAACGATATATTTTGAAGAAAGTGCGCCAGGATCCAAAAATAAGCGCCCCTAGACTAACATCAGAGTTGCTTCAAGAGTGTTCTAAGTCAGTTAGTGTACAAACTGTTCGAAGAGCTATAAAAGAAAACGGGTATAACGGCAGGGTAGCTAGAAAAAAACCATTTGTTAATGAAACAAATAGGAAGAAAAGATTGAAGTTCGCTAAAGATTACGTAGGAAAGGATGAAAACTATTGGAATGACGTTATTTTTACAGATGAAAGTAAATTTAATTTATTTGGATCGGATGGAAGAGTAATGGTATGGAGAAAGCCGAATGAAGAGTTGAAAATAAAGAATTTGAGACCAACTGTTAAACATGGTGGTGGCTCAGTTATGGTTTGGGGCTGTATGTCGGCATCGGGAGTAGGTGAGCCAGTATTCATTGACGAAATTATGAATAAAACAGTTTACTTGAACATTTTAAAAAAACATTTAAAAAAAAGTGCGCAACAAATGGGTATATTGGACACATTTAAATTTTATCAGGACAATGACCCAAAACATACGGCTATGATAGTGAAGGAATGGTTGCTATATAACTGTCCCAAAGTGTTGAAAACTCCTCCACAATCTCCAGACTTAAACCCCATCGAAAATTTATGGAACGAGTTGGATATCCGAGTAAGGAAACATAATATAACAAATAAACAAAATTTAAAAGTAATATTGAAGACAGAATGGGCCAAAATAAGTGCGGAATATACCAAAAAATTAGTCTGCTCAATGCCAAGACGATTGGAATGCATTATTATACAGAAAGGGAATCCCACAAAATATTAATATTATTATTAATTATTATTATAATATTACAAGTAAATTCGTAAATTTGTCCGAATATTTTTGTTATGCATATTTTGATAGTTTCATTTGTATGTATTTATTATTTAATTATTAAGAACTTAAAGGCTCTTACATATATTATGAAAAAGTTATTTGTTAAAGATGTCAAAATATTATTAAATAAATGTTACAAAAATTATTGTTACTGCCAATATAATTGTAGTTCTAAATATTTTATTTACCTTGTCCGAATATTAAAGTTATTGACTGTATATATATATATATATATATATATATATATATATATATATATATATATATATATATGTAGAAATTTTCTTCTTTCAATCATTCAAGTTTTCCAACTTTTTAATCTCAATTTCCATTTATTGCGCATCTTGTAACATTTAACTAATATTATAAATTATAATATAAATTTAAATATGATAAAATGGTTTACAGAAATCACACATATTATGAAAAAAATTATATTTTCTGCCACAGTACCTTCGCTGGTATTTTGACTTTTTTGATTGGCACATCACATATATAGCATTTTAAATATTTTCTTTATTCATTTCAATATAATATGATGTATAATATTCATACACAATAGCAACAACTCAAAATAAAATTGTAAATTGTATCACTTTCTCGAAATGTCAAAATTGATTCGGTAACCAAAAATGCCAATGTAGCCGTTAGAGGCGCTGACGCTCAAATATGCACATCGTCTATTGCTCCAATGTATTTTAATGGGCCCATTTATATATACGTTCACGGTTCGAAAACGGTACGATGACGACCCACTGATATTTACTGATTTACATACCGTCATCGTACCGTTATTGTACCGTCATTGTACCGCTAATGTAAATCAAGCCTAAAGGTGTAAATCTATAGCACCAATACAATTTAGAAAACTAGCAATATTGTAAAATTCGCGTTTTCTTTCTACAATTTCTTCAGGAGAGGTTTTAGAGGTGCTAGGGCCCTACTTATTCGAGCAATAATGATTATTGTTAATTCAGAAACTTCACAAAAATTATTGCAACTGATATAAAGGAAAAATAAATAATGTTAACGAAAGCCTAAACTAGGGTACCTTTATAACCAGGGTATGGCCATGGCGTGGCTTACGTTTCGTCCACCATTACCGGAACATCTGTTATATGTGTTGTTCTTGCGCAAAGTATTATGTATTTTCGTGGCTATTTGTTTTATTTTAATGAAAAACACATTTAATTATCATTTTAGTATCTGTAAGTAATATATTTTATCTTATTTACTTGTGTAGTTTGTTAAGATACCCATCACGATTACTGTCACTGAAAACAACTAAAAATTACCAATATTAAGCACAATCATTTAAATTTTTAAAAGGTAAGTTTAGAATATACAATTATTATGTAAATAAGAACTACAGATATTAAATTAGATGTGATAATAACAACCCATGTCATATATTCTACATAACCTCCAAATGTATATCTTAATAATAATTAATTAATTAATTTTTCTTACCTTTATAAATTCACAGTGTGATAATTTAATATTATTTTATAATATAATATCACATTTATTACAAATAAATAGGAAAATCAATTACCGACAATGGCGGCGATCTTGGCCCATGGCCATACCCTGGTTATAAAGGTACCCTAGCCTAAACTGCCTAAACCCATGTTCATCCCTATGGCCCAATTTTCGAGGTACGATACATGTCCACTCGCACCCGTTTGTAAAACAATTTACACAACAATATTTGAAGTAGTGTATCAAAATTAATTGAAACAGAATTATAATTTAGATATTCTGCTTGTTAAATGAGTTAAACAATTATTTCGCGCTTAACACAATTATACCACTTAAAAATGACTGCTGTATATCTCCTGCTAACAACACCTCTGTCTACTGCTTGTTGTACGTCAGAGTTTCTCGAGTTGAATATTTTATCAGTGTAAACAAACTATTCTCTTGCATCCTTAGCGTTACATATGTCTCCAACTCAGAGGCTGCGTCCTGAGTCGTGAGTGTGAGGAGGAAAACAGATATGTACTCTGTCGCGCTTGTGTCATGGCTTATCTTAGATCTGCGCCAAGTTAACAAGATCCCGACTCTGCCGCCGTAATGAGCAATGAGATCACCTGCTTTATATCTTCATTATTCAACGAAATTTGCACAATAGTTTGCGATATTGGAGAAGCAAAAGAATCGTCAACTTATTTGTAGTCATAACCTCAAAAATGACATATTACAAACAATGTTCGCGAATGACAAACGTGAAGATAACCGGCGAAATAAAGCATTGGCTTTCTTGAGCATATAGTTATTTATGCTACAAGGAATGTAGGTACCATTTACCAATCGAGCGATAGCGTGGGCTGGCAAATAAGTTCCAGAGTGGTCAAATGTATCAACATCTCGTATTGCATATAAGATTTTTTCCGCTCCCGATGTTTTATTTTTTACCTGTTCATTTTCACTGCCAGATGTGTCAAGGAATAGCGTTGAATAAATAAATAAATAAATATATATATATATATATATATATATATATATATATATATATATATATATATATATATATATATATATATATATATATATATATGTATATATATATATATATATACCGTGTGTCTACTTTTTTGTGGACCATAGGAAATACATTGGTAAAATTTTCATAATTCTGTAAATTTTGCCCTATTAATTTTAGAACAACATTGTAAATACAAAAAATGTTCAGAATTTAAAACTGCATCTAAAAAGTCCAAAATTATTGTTTGCATGCGTTTCGTTTGCGAAAGAGAGGCAAAATAAAAGCAATAATTTTTAAACAGTTGTATTGCTTGAATTTGGCAGATGACATCTGTAATAAGGTTTTTAAAATTATTGAATTCATTAATTTATTTAGCAGCAAGCATGGATACATTTACTATCGCAGAAAAAAACTCAATGGAATAATATTAACAATTAAATATCAATTAATAAACTTTTATCTATCAAAGTCAAATAATATGACTATTTAAATTGCATATTTTGTCTTGCATAGCACTCTGTAAAAAGATTAAAGACGGATATTTTACGTTTATCTCATGGCAAGAACCTATTATATCAACAAATTTAGGCTAATTTGATGCAGTATTTAAATCTGAACATTTTTTATGTTTATACTTTAGTTTTAAAATTAATAGGGCAGAATTTACAGCCATATGAAAATTGTACCATTGTATCTCCTATGGTCCATAAAAAAAGTAGACACACGGTATATATATATATATATATATATATATATATATATATATATATATATATATATATATATATATTATTTTCATAAGTTTTGAATAATAGGGAGTTTTTGCATGACGTACGAGAAGATTCCGTTAACGCTAACGGTACGTCTTTAATAACGGACGTACAATCTAACGGGTTTTCAAAAGTTTGGATTTTGCATTACATTTTAATCACACGTACGTTGATTTTGTCGTTCAAATGACAGTTGTTTAAATATTTGTCAATTTTATTGTATTTTGGTAAAGAAATCAAACACTAATGGAAGAACTATTTAATGTTTGCTAAATAGTTCTAAAAGGTGTTCAACATGTTCACTGAAAGCTCTGAAAAAAAAAATCCTGTTCCATTCAGGTTATGTTTAATGATGTTTCAACCACATATTTTCATGAAGGTTTATCTCTGTTATATTTCTTAGCAATTTCAAAATATTCTCGATGGTAAATACTCTCAATTTTAAACATTTTACCCAATTTAATTAATAAATAAGAAAATGTCGAATTTTATGACAGTTCTGATTGCAAAAGAAAAAGGTTCTGACGTTTTAAAATAAATGCCGGGCCTACTCGGTTGTAGTAGACGTAAACTATTATTCACGAAAGATGACTATTCAAGGTCATTTGTGAGCCGTCTGATATAATATTACTTGCAGATAACTTCGTTGCATTTCGTTTACATAGGCGTGCAACATGAAATATTTATGGACACATTTTAACTGAAAAAATAATAGTAATTTACTTGAAAATTATATTTCTTTGTAAATAATGCCTTTCTGAAAGATTTATGTTCTTCACTTATGTTTTTGCAAAATTCAAAAACATAGACTTATAAACCAAGGAATAATAATTTGATTGAAACGTGAACGCCACTTGGTAAATATTACCACAGGGGGCAGTGTAGTAGATAATTAGGTATCTGTAATTCTACGACATACGTCTTTATTATTTATAGTGCGTTAGAAAGTAATGCCACTATTAACGTACATCTGTCACACCACATAAATTAAATAGACATAGATCAAATAATCTTTCTCTTTCTAATACAAAATGTTGCTAAGCTACTGCTATAAAGTGATGTGTATTCTTTCTTCGAACAAATGACCTTGAATAGTCATCTTTCATGAATAATAGTATACGTCAACTGGCCCGTCTTTTACCCCTAACGGATAAATTTCACGTACGACAAATAACAAATATTATATTGCCTAGCAACCAAGACGTTAGCGTATACGTCTTTCGGGAAAACGCTATGCAAAAACTCCCTAATATAAAATTAAATTCTTTTCGCTTGGTAGACTGTAACAAAATTGAAGTTGTGACGTTATAGCGCCAATAGTTTATATAGATCTTTTCAATTTAACGGCTATCTCTTTCTATTGCTGTAAATAGTAAGTAAATTGACGCCAACAATTGCCAGTTGGGCTGTCAAACAAAACGTCAAAAATATTGCAATCATTAAAATAACTGTATTTTCGGTGAAAATTTGCATCGTTGGACATTTTTGGCTTCAATAAAAGCTTTTGTAACTTCTTATGAGAAGTTTTTTAAAGTTGTCATCGACTTTTCTCACATTTTACGTTTAATTTTTTTAGAAACAATTGCCATGAATCTCAGTTGTTCTTACTATGCGCAGATTCCCATTGCGCATATCTTCTATCTCTTTAATATTTTAAAAATATTTTGATATAAAACCATTTAAAATTAGTCATATTTTCATAACATATGCAACTTTTTTTTAGTACCGGACCCGAACAACGTCTTTTTCTTTGCGTTCATTTACGGATTACTGCAGAATCCGCATATTTAATTGTCTGCTCAATTTGACACGGTTCAACATGTCAACTAGGCCTAATACGTCGTCCCGCATCTATTGTTGATCTTTGACTATTTGAAAGATTCGGGTTACTGGCTATAGGGTCTGCATATTTACATGCCCGTCTCCACTTAATCTAAGGCGTCTTCTTGAAAAACGTTGGAATGCATTATTGATATTATTTTCTTTTATGTGGTCAGCCCATCTTATTTTCGGTCACACACATGGCCGTTATCCTGAAAGGATAAAATTCGTTGCTCAGAAACAACTATAAGGCCCGATTTTTCACATCTGTGGATAAAGTGTCAGATAACTGCAGTTAACTGCCAGTAAAAAGAAAAATATCGCAAATTGACATGTGTATAATTTTGTCAATTTACAGTTTAATATTGATGCGATATTTTCATTTTATCTGGCAGTTAAATTAACTGACACCGTCTCCAAAGATGGAAAACCCAGGTCTAAATAAGGCATTACTTTATATGCAATTGTTTCCATTAACAATACACACAACAATAAACTAAACAATCTCAGTCTGAATTACTAAATTTTGTTTGCTATGCACTAAATTCTATCATCGATTATGTCCCTTCAAATTCGGTAACCCAATTCGTTGCTAAGAGAAAATAAGTGATCACTGATCAGGAGTATCCTGTTAGTGGCGGTCACTTAATGGCATGTTCCTGCTCTACCTGTCCGAAACTCTATTCCGTTTGTTCCCTGGCGAATACAATTGATCTACGCAAAGATTAAGGAGCCTGGAGTAATTGACCGGAATTAACCGGTTCCGCGTAATTGACCGTTGTCAATTTAAAACGTAAAACACCACAAAACTTTCGCATAAAACAGGGCTGTTGCAATCATTTTTATATGACGTCTAAGTTTTAATTTTTAACAAATATTATTGTTTGAAGTGCCTCAAATTTGAAAATATCACAAAATATCCATTAGATATTCTAAAATAATTTGGGAGACAAGGCATATAAATTATTGTAGTTAGAGAATACCAAAATTGAAACAATCAATAACGTAATTAATAAAAATGAACTATTGTCATACGTAATATAACAAGTGATATGATTATCATCGATGATATTCTCGAGTGAAACCGAGTTGCTGCTTCGGTTTCACGAGCAATATCTTCGATCATTAATCATATCAAGAGCTTATATTTAATAAGAGAATATAATGAATTTTGTGACACATTATGTGTGCTGCTAACCTAACTTTTAATATATTGTATTATAACATGGTTAATTTGACAATTATCTTATTATTTGCATCATTGTTGATATAAACCCAACGATTATCGCACATTTTTATACTCAAAATTAACTGGCAATTTCAAATAATAAAAAAAAATCCCTTAGTAGCGAATATAAATAAGGCGATAATTTCTTTGATTTTTTATCATCGCTGTGATAGACATGTATAGTTCGTCTAGGAATCATTTTCCGAAGACTCATTAGCGTTTTATTATGGGTGCACAATAGCTAAAACCGCAATGCCAAAATATTTCGGTCCGTACAGTCGACCAGTTCAGTATTTGCAATGCTGGTATATATTTTACGCCCAGTATTCGACTGTAGACCAAGACTGCACTTTCCAGATTTTAATGCGTTAGGATTATAAAACCGTTATTTGTGGCTACGTAGGTAATCTGAAAAGTGCAGTCTTGGTCTACAGTCGAATACGTAAAATATATACCAGCATTGCAAATACTGAACTGGTCGACTGTACGGACCGAAATATTTTGGCATTGCGGTTTTAGCTATTGTGCACCCATAATAAAACGATAACGAGTCTTCGGAAAATGATCCCTAGACGAACTTATAACTAGGGAGATTCTGAATGTTGATTGGCGGAAAACATGTCACGTGACTCATGAATTATATTCTCATTAATATATAATAATAATAATAATAATAATAATTTATTAATCGCCCAACAGTTACACACCATTAACAGGACAATATAATAAGGCACTAACATGTACATATAGAAAAATAGATTTTAAATTTGAAAGTACATAATAATCATAAACACAAAATCGTACAGAAAACAAATAATAAAGAATGTTAAATTTATTGCGAATTATACAGAAGTTTCTTAGTGTACGGTATGTAATATTAAATAAATCAACATCGATTGTGAGTTCATTAACATTATTGCACATAATATGTATGGGTGATCAAATTAATAAATTTATTCTAACAAAGTTCACAAAGAAAGGTACATATGTTCGAGCAGATAACCGTGGAACAAAAAAAATTATTTGGCTTAAAATTGAAAGACAATCAACGATATTATGTAGTAAATTGTACAAGAACAATATAGATATATTTCTCCTACGCTGCAATAATGGTAACCAAATCGCTCTAACAGAGTATTTTGTTCAATTCCTATGAAGGGAAACTGATTATCGTTTCTGTACGATAAATATTTCAGGAAACGCCTTTGTACAGATTCTAAATCAGTTATATAACATTTATATATAGGTTAGCATATCAGAATACAATATTCCAATTTTGACAGTATAAAAGTAGAGTAATATATCAAACGATAACAAAAATAGCACCGAATGATTGCATCATCTTTATCATTACTAAAATACCTGTGTAAACAAGATAGCGTTCTGCTATCTCTTTGCGATTATTTTGATTTTATAGGTTTCGAACACGTACATTTTCAAAAAATAGTGTTTGTGAGATAGTGCCTCAGAGTGTGTGTGATGCCCAAAGTGCCCAAGTGTTTGTGAAATGTTACTGTGCTGCCATATAAGGCCCTAATGTTTACAAGCTGCTGCGAATGCCATGCTCGGAACATTTGATGCCCGGAGAACGAATTAAGTGAATGTGAGTGGTGATTTTGAATTCCTGAAGGGTGTTAATGCCCGTATATACACATAAGAACAAAATTGTTACACAAGCCCCAAAGTTCATTAACCCAGGTGTTTATGTATATTTTATTAAATTAATAACGATTTGAGGTGTCATGTGATGTAACGATAATACCACAATTAGTAAACAAATAATTTTTATGAATTGGTTAGTAATGATTTTTATACGACAGATGGATGGTGTATAGTTCAGTAGTGAGTGACAGTGCATTTCAGAGCCGTGAACATTGTAGTAAAATACTTATTGTTATTTACCCAGTGCCGGCTCCAGGCGGTAAGCAGACGATACGTTGCATCGGGGCGCCTTCCTTAAGGGGCGCCGAAGTAAGAAAATAAATTACAATTTAATATTAACAAATATATGGACTAAATAAGTTAACATACTTTTATATAAAAATTCGCGAGTAATTCATTCTCTCAATATCACTTTATGTCCTAAGTAAAAGACGCCTTTGTTCACTGAGAAAAAGATATAATTACGTGAATTGTAAATTTATTTGTTTCAAATAAATCCTAAGCTTGAATAGATCCAAATATATTTACAATTGAAGCAATGTAATAATTTATTTGAAGCATTTATTTGTCTCAAATAAATATATATTGAGATCAGTTATATCTTAATTTAATTATTTTAATTGCGCTGAATTTATTTCATTATTATTGGATACATTATAATTTATTTGAACCATATTTAAATACCTACTTCTGATAATCTGTCCACTCTAAAAAGATTAAAATTGAAGGAAAATAATTAAATAAAGACTAGTATATTTAATTTATTCGTACGCCATATTTTTATTAACACACAAATTACATCCTTAAGTATATTAATGTACATAAAATAAAAAATTATAAAATTATAAATACACAATCTGTACAGCTGCATGTGCCGATGCATGTGCCTTGGCATAAAAGATACACTGAAAAATCGAAAAATGCAAAGCAAATATCCAAAACTCAAGTAGTATATTTTTCACTGCTTCATCACCCATATTCACTACTTTATATCACACGAATGAAAAACAAATCGCCAGAATGAACACTGTCAGAAATGAGCACCACCATAAACAAGATGCAACGTACAACAAATGAACAAGTCCACTTCACTTAAAATCGTCATTTGACAAATAGAACATTGTTCACTCAATGTAAATATCGTTTTGGCACAAATAATATTAATTTGTGACAAATAAATATAGATTCATACAATAAAAACTATTTTTCATGGAAATTAATATAAAGTTTACACAAATATATTATGAAATTAATTCTAAACAATTACATATTTGTAAGAAAAAATAAATATTTCAGAAAATTATAAATTTATTTATTAAAAATCTCAATTGAAAATAGTAAACATAAATATATTAGTTTATTTGAAAAAAATAAATTAAATTTAAATGAAATAAATGACGGTCAAATAAATATTATAAGTAAATGAATAAAATACATTTCATATTAAAGATTAAATTATATTTGTGGCAAGGTTACAATAATTGAATGAAATATCTTTTAATTATGAATAATTATTTGCTAAAAACCAGTCATTTTTCTCAGTATTCAAAACTATTTCAGCGCCCTCCATTTACAAACTAACACACGCTTTAAAATCATTGATTCTTCAAAAAATGCTAGATTAAAAATATTGATGAAATCCCTTCTCTTAGTTACTCGTATAAACAAAATCGTTTGTTGTGATCACGGTGTAGTATCTATAGGTGAGTGTACGACGTATTCCAATGCATTACGAAGAATGGCTAACTAACTGGGCTAGTTCATACAGTGTGCCGCTAGATGTCAGGTTTTGTTGCGACCCGGTTTTTACACAAAATATTTAAAATATTAAATTATTCATATATAACGCATAATATTCTATATTTTCAATCATTACCTTTTATCTTTTGTCAGTTCTATGTATGTATTTTGTACAAATTCCATACAGAAACGATTCTATATTTCCAGTAAAATTATAAAACAACATATGTCAAATGCACTTGACATTGACACCTTTCAATCAGAAATTTATCTTAGCACCTGTTTCTGTGATTATAGTGTAGCTGGCTGCCACTGCACATTTTGCCACCTTAAAAAGACTATATTTCTCTTTATTTGATCCATACTCTGTTGTGCATCTTGTAGCAATACATTTTCTGTCAAATGGTAACGGGTCGCGTTAGCGCCATTTTGTTTCCCAGTTACTTAGCCATGTCAACGCATCTCGTGCTCTCACCTATAGATACTACACCGTGGTTGTGATCAACAATTTTACAGTTCTAATTTATATATAATTTGGCAAGATATTTTTTTTTACTTTCTTTCTTCTAAATTTGAATATCACCTAAATAGGTAAGGGAAATTCAATACCGGCAATAGGCAGAAAATAAAAACAAAATTATCTCACAAGATTTCAAAATTGTAAATCATAAGCATTTGATTCTTCGCAAAATGCTAGTATTTAAATATTTGATTCATTGTCGGATTCATTTTTATAATCAATATTCTTGAGCTATAATTAAAATATTCATTGTTGTAATCAACACCTTCACAGGTCAATATAACAGTGGTAGAAAAATATCTTTTTGGTAGGATAATTAATGCAAAAAAAATATTGTTCACTTCTATCCCCTTATTGTGTAAGTTATTATTTTTAGTATTTTTTTCATTACTTATCTACTATTACTTACTGTCTTGAAATGTCGCCCCTAGTCAGGTGCCTTTGTGTGGGACATAACCTGCCCACCCGCAAGGAGCGGGTACTGTATTCTCTCAAGAATGGATGTAAATTATTGCATTGCTGACATGTTCATTTAACATTAGTGTTAATTACAACAAAGAATATTTTGGTTACAGCTCAAGAATATTGATTACAAGAATGAATTCAACAAAGAATTTAGTAGAAAAAAGGAAAATAAATATCCTTCTATCTTCCTTTTGCTTACAGTGGACACACTGTACATATTTTTATTTTCATTGTAGTTTACATTTTGTATCTTTTTCAGTTTCTTGACGGATTCGTTTTATACTTTTCTCATTCTTTATATCTTCTCTTCTCATTTTTTCCGTGTTCTCGTAGAGAAATTGTATGCTCGTTCAATATTTGTTTCGTGTAAATAAAGCTGTTCGTATTCTATCTTGTACATACAAGTATACGAATGATTTATTGTATTGAAGTTTTCTTACAATACAATTCACTTTGATTTTTACCTTTTCTCTCATTAGAAATAACTTCTGTCTTCTTTTTTAGTGCTTATGTCTGTGATCCTTGAATTTAAAAAAAGGAGGTTTCAAATAAATATCAAAGTACAATACTTTTGCGAATGTTGTAATAATTTATTAACAGTTTTTGGATTTTTGTGTTGTTTTCTCCATAAATTTATTAAACGAATTTGATTTATTTATTAAACAATAGGTTTTTTATGGATTTTGCATTGCAAATTCAAATATAACTATATTCATTTAGTATGTATCTTTACGAGTCGTTACCAAGCAACATGTAGTTATAATAACGTTTTTGGGCAAAGCCCTATTCTACTAATTTATTTATCGGTACGTATCGTTATTTTAGTTGAAGTCGTAAAGTTAGATATATTTGGAAAACAACAGTAAAAATCTGATGTGGCCAGCGGGCCAGCATATAACCTCTCGCCAGATATTTTACCTGGTTGTACGCATAAAACGAAAAATATTTTTAAATACAAATACATATACTCATGTCTCACTACAAAATAATTATTTTAATATAAATTATGTACAATACATACATTTTCTTTATATTCAATATCCTAAATTTTTTTTTCTACTTTTCTTTTTCTTTTATTTGTCATTTTTTCGCAAATTCCTTTTATATTCTTTTTTAGGTATATTCTTTTTCGTTGTTGACTTTTTATTTATTTTCATAATCTTCATAATGATGTACAAATATTTTTGACAGTGGCAGACAAATATTTTTGACAGTGACATTTATATGTGAATTACAAACATTTGAATTTCTTGCCTTGAAGTAGTTTGATCTGAGAATTTTTACATCAAATTATTTTATATGCATGTCTTTATCTCTAAATCTATAGAAGATATAATAATGAATTTATATTTATCGAATAAAGAATTTAAAGTTGTAACTACTACTTCCGTTTGGCCAATTGTTACCAAAACTTAATCAACTCTTCCCATTATTGTTAGATTGAGGAATCCGTAGTTAAAAATGTAATAAATGTTATAGTATTTGAAAAATCGTGAATCCAACATACACACATCCACTCATACATCCACACACACATCCACACACACATCCACACACACATCCACACACACATCCACACACACATCCACACACACATCCACACACACATCCACACACACATCCACACACACATCCACACACACATCCACACACACATCCACACACACATCAACACACACATCAACACACACATCCACACACACACATCCACACACACATCCACACCAACACACACGTCCACACACACACATACGGACATTATCGTAAAAATGTGTTAATCGGATTCTAGGTATCTTAAAACGTTCTTATTCACTAAAATCTGGATATGCGATTCAATACCTCTCAGCGAGAGGTAATAATAACTGATCATGCGCAACCCGCATCACATGAAGCGCAATAGGGTATGTAACCAAATTTTTATTTTTACATAATATGATACTAGACAAAAAAATAAAATACCCGTATTTTTTTACATCGATTAATTATTCGTACTTTACGAAAAAATAATTATTATAAATTTGGGGAGGGGATTTGTGACGTATCAATGGTAGAAGCTTGAAAAAAGACGGTTAGACTGGGAGAGAAAGAGATAGTTATAGCCAGATGTGATCATGCCCCACCCTGTCACACCTAGCACTACATAAACGCGGCGCTGATAGGCTGATTTATAACTGTCTCTTTTCTTCCGCAGTCTATCTGTCTTTATTCACGATTCTAACATACTTACGGCATATACCCCTTCGCCAAAAAATTAAATTGTTAATAACAAGATTATTACAAATTAATATTTCGTTTTTATTATTATAATAAAAAGCTATAGTGGTTTGTGTTTATATTTTAAGACATATATATTGAAATTCGAATATGGTGACATACCCCATTCAAATTTCGAATAAACGCTTCAAAGTTGCGTGCGCAACTACAACAAAAAAGATTTATTGACAAGTGGTCGACCAACTCCAATATTAAATTTAAATAAAAAATGTTAAAACTGCCAAAACAAGCCAAATTGTCCTGAATACAATATAGAGAACAATGTATGTAATATGTACCTGTTCTATTCGTATGATGTCATATAATGACAATTCACAAGTACCTATCTGTTATCAGATTACCGTGGTGTTAATATTACAATGTCGGAATTAGGTTTGTGATCTGTGACGGATTTAGCACGTGAGAGGCCCTAAGCGCAATTCAATTTTGAGGCCCACCTATACTCCCCCCACTACATATTTTCAATTCCATTATTGTGAGCATTCTACGCGTACGTTTTTACTGTAGCGCGCACTCTAGATTATTAATAAAAAATAATAATACAAACTCATATACGATACAAGAAAAACATATTGGAATTTTACCTTAGTCTTTTAGACATTAGTTGCAAAACCATGAAATATATTAAATTCTAGTACAAAAACTTAAAAGTAGTTAGAAAGTAACTCAAGGTAACTAAGTTACTTTTAATGAGTAACTAGTAAATAACTTAGTTCTTTCACCAAAGTAACTGGAACTTAAGTAACTTAGTTACTTTCTTTTAGGTAACTGTAACTAGTTACATTTTAAAAGTAACTTGCCCAGCTCTGATTACATGTTTCAGTCCTATGTTCGGCTATGCAGGCTATGCTGGTCACAATCCTATATATTGTTTAGATCAGCGTTTCTTAACCTATGGGTCGCGACCCACATTTGGGTTGCGAAGGAGTTTGAGTGGGTCGCGTAAACTATTCCGAATTTTATAATTTTGATTACTAAATGCCAATCATATTTTTCTAAAAAGTATAATATAAAATTTCACTAAAATGTTACTTATGTTAGCAATACAATGCAGAATTGTTACTCCTTGTTTTTCTGCTCTTGTAATTACTAAAACTGAATTTTAAGAACCGCCGCGATTTGAAGAATTTTCAAAATTATGCAAACTCAGGGTACACCTTAATTAACAATAATTAAATAAATAGGCATCGTGCTAAAAATCGCATATCGAGGTTTTGGTAAATAACCACGTTTTAAGGTCCCTAGAATCCAATTTTAACATTTTCACCATGATGTCTGTCTGTATGTGTGTATGTGTGTAAGTGTGTATGTATGGATCCTCCACTCTAGCTCAAATACTATTATTCAGAAAATTTTGAAACCTTGTATTTCGAACTTTTTCTGTAATGGAAAGAGCCCAATAGATTTTGGTGAAAATCGGATAACCAGAAATGGTACTTTACTAGAAGCTCAAAATAGTTTTTCTTCGAAAAATACGTTTAAATGCTATTTTTTCGAGATTAATGTTATTATAAAAATTAAAGATTATTAAATTTTTTATAGACTTGCTTAAATATTTTTTCTATATATTTTATAGATAAATTTATATAATTATCTATAATTTAAATCCCAGAGCCTACGCTTTAAACAAACACAACGCAGTTATTCAAGTGTATGAAACTAACAGATAAATGTTACTATCAAAGAAATAATCATTTCAAAATAATATCAGTAACGTTTAAAAAGAAAAAAGTAAATAGAACAATAGAAAAGGAATTCAATACAGTTTCCAGCATAAGTAAATATGTAGGTATGTATGTACATTAATAAAAATTAACGATTCACATAAATATATGCTAATTCTCATTTTTGGATAAGTGAACTGTATTCTATCCCGGTATTTAAAATTTAATCTTCATTTTATTATAGCTCCGGTGGCACAATGGTTAGAGCAACGCCTCATGTCATGAGTGTCCTCGGGGCTCTGGGTTCGAATCCCACTAAGGCATGGATGTGTGTGAATGTGAACCTACTCTGTAATTGGGATTTTATCCTGTTGAGGGGTTTAAAAAAAGGTAGTAATTTGGATTAGATTAGATTATATTTTAAGAAATAAACTGTCAAAATTAGAGTAAAATTTGCTAATTCAAAAATAAGGATTATCTTAATCTTTTTTGTGACTCGGGCTGTAAATGGCGGGAGGTATTGTGTTGGCCACACCAGATTTTTTATTTTAAATTTTGAATAAATCTATTGTCATTCATGTTCAAAAGTTAAATTGGACAAATACGGAAATATACCTAAAGGCCGTCGCGCACTTGGGCGAGGCGAAGCGAAGCGAAGCTAAGCGCGGCGAAGAGCCGTTTTTTCATTCAATATATTATTATGTGTATACGCGCACTTTGGCGAAGCGAAGAGCAGAGCAGCGAAGCGACTTGCCGGAATACTTCGGGGAGAATATTTTTCTCTGCTCTTCTCTGCTCTTCGCTTCGCTGAGCTGAAGTGTGCGATAGCGCAGCGCAGCGCAGCTACCTAAATCAGAACGAATTCGCCCGAGACACATTGGAAATAGCCGGTTTAGAATTAAATTTCACACGTTTCATATCAAACAATACGTATAGGTTCTATGAAAATGTCAAACACAGAAGAGAAATTAGTTCTTCTGGTTTCAAAATATAAAGATCTGTACGATATAGGATGTGTCGAGTATTCTAATCAGACATTGAAAGACAACTGCTGGTTAGAAGTAGCAGAAGAAATGAATATAACCGGTATGATATGCTATGTATTTTAAGTTTATTAATTGTAAATATAATAATGTACATTACAAAATGTTGAATTTTAAGCAATTCATTAAATATTTGATCCAATAGATATGGATATGACAACTGAATATGTACTACTACTTAAAACAAAAAAACTAAATATATTATTATAAATAAAAATGAAGTCAATTAAAAAGGAGATTATCTATTTAGTTATACAATGTAGAAGAATTTTTCAAAAAAATTAGTTCTGAAAATTCCTTACATATTAAACGATATCTATTGTACAAAATAGTATTGCAGACTCAACAAAAAAGGAGATTAACTACTTGGTTACAGAATGTAGTAGAATATATTAAAAAATTTAAACATTTTTTCGGTCTCTCTGTACCATGGAATTTTGCCACTGCACTGAACCTACGGATGAAACAAAATAATTTATAAATTCGTCTCGTATTGATAGTGCCTGCGTTTTTGCGTTTCCTCCGAGCTGTCCATCTTTTGAAGCAAATGCGGAGGTTTCTCGTTGAAAACTGCTCGCAAGTGCGCGTTGGTTCTAAAAATGACTCTTCGCCGCGCTGCGCCTCGCTCAAGTGCGCGACGGCCTTAAAGGCCGTCGCGCACTTGAGCGAAGCGAGTCGAGGCGAAGCGAAGCGCGGCGAAGAGCCGTTTTTAGAATCAACGCGCACTTGCGAGCAGTTTTCAACGAGAAACGGCCGCGTTTGCTTCAAAAGATGGACAGCTCGGAGACACGCAACAACCCAGGCACTATCAATACGAGACAAATTTTTATAAATTATTTTGTTTCATCCGTAGGTTCAAGTACAGTGGCAAAATTCCATGGTACAGAGAGACCGAAAAAATGTTTAAATTTTTTGATATATTCTACTACATTCTGTAACCAAGTAGTTAATATCCTTTTTTGTTGAGTCTGCAATACTATTTTGTACAATAGAAATCGTTTAATATGTAAGGAATTTTCAGAACTAAATTTTTTGAAAAATTCTTCTATATTGACTTCATTTTTATTATAATAATATATTTAGTTTTTTGTTTTAAGT
Source organism: Harpalus rubripes (assembly GCA_963082715.1). Lineage (NCBI taxonomy): Eukaryota > Metazoa > Arthropoda > Insecta > Coleoptera > Carabidae > Harpalus > Harpalus rubripes. Next base: position 74,012,664 of record OY720448.1, on the reverse strand, counting down.
AGTAGTACATATTCAGTTGTCATATCCATATCTATTGGATCAAATATTTAATGAATTGCTTAAAATTCAACATTTTGTAATGTACATTGTTATATTTACAATTAATAAACATAATATACATAGCACATCATACCGGTTATATTCATTTCTTCTGCTACTTCTAACCAGCAGTTGTCTTTCAACTTTCAATGTGTGATTAAAATACTCGACACATCGTATATCGTACAAATCTTTATATTTTGAAACCAGAAGAACTGATTTCTCTTCTGTGTTTGACATTTTCATAGAACCTATACGTATTGTTTGATATGAAACGTGTGAAATTTAATTCTAAACCGGCACTTTCCAATGTGTCTCGGGCGTATTCGTTCTGAATTAGGTAGCTGCGCTGCGCTGCGCTATCGCACACTTCAGCTCAGCGAAGCGAAGAGCAGAGAAAAATATTCTCCCCGAAGTATTCCGGCAAGTCGCTTCGCTGCTCTGCTCTTCGCTTCGCCAAAGTGCGCGTATACCCATAATAATATATTGAATGAAAAAACGGCTCTTCGCGCGCTTAGCTTCGCCTCGCTTCGCTTCGCCCAAGTGCGCGACGGCCTTAATATTTATGTTTTGGACATTTTGACTATCAGACAAAATTAAAATTGGATCAAATTCATGTACCAAGTTGTAACAAGTTTCGTTTTATTTGAAATAATTGTTGGTCTTATTATGGTATTAAATTTATATAATTTTGTTTATAAATAGATAGGTATGTGATATATTCGTACATATTCATTTTCTTATTTTCAGAAATAGATTATAGTTTATAATAAGACATTTGCTTTTTATTTTTTAAATAATTATCTAGTGGGTCGCGAAACCAATACAATATATAAATTTCGGTCGCGCCTTGAAAAGGTTAAGAAACGCTGGTTTAGATTGTATGAATTCAAAAATTGCACTTTATTTGTAACCTGTTTGTTATCGGAATTAATATTTATAAAATATCGATTTGGTGCAATAAAAATAACTGTTAATTTGCATTGTTTGCTATAGAAACATTTTAAACAACTGCATCTATATTGTAGTTTCATTTCGTTTAAAAATGTATCAATCCCCATTCAACAATTTCATTCATCCATTCAGTGGCGTAACTACACAAATTGCGCGCCCCCGCGGGACTTAGGTTTGCGCCCAGGGCCGTAACCAGGATTTCATTGGGGGGGGGGTTCTGGCGAATTTTTTTTTTCATTCAAGGTCAAATGCCTTATAATTGAAAGTTACATTTTTTCAAGGTATGTGCAAATGCATGTTTTTCCCCTTTCATGTACAGAAATAAGTTTTAAATATCAACTTTTTTCTACTCGGGTTGTTGCGCGAGGCCCCGGCGATTGCCCTGCTCGCCACCCCCTAAGGCCGCCACTGCTTCCATGACAAAAATAAAAAGGAACCACCAGCGGTGGTGGGACGCGAGCTTCCGAGCTATGCTAGCATCTTGGTTAGACCACTTTTTTGTATTTTATTTTACATTTCGGAGGGAGTTTGAACCCCCAAATCCCCCCCCCTTGGATACGGCCTTGTTTGCGCCCATCACACTTAGGTACTTTTAATATAAATAAATATGCAATGTCTATTCATTATTTACTTTTCTATTTCTATATAACAGTAAAATCGTAAATAATACATAACAAAATTTACTGTAACTATATGCAACAAAATTTTTATAAACTTACAACACATTTTGCACATCATCAGTAATGGTAAGGGCGCCCATACGCTGTGAATATGTACTATTTTTAAATGTGCCTCTACCACTACTTCGATACTGGTTAGTACTACTTGAATCAGTGGCGTGCATATGTATGAAGATCATGATCTTCCGCTGAAAATTTTTACAAGCCGCTTATATTTTAAGTAAGAAAGGCGCAGACACAAAAATTTTGTTACTCTATTATACGTTTACTGTGGCTGCGCCGGCGCCCTCCGGATGGACGCGCCCCCCCGCGTCGCTGGGTCAGCGGGGGCGGTAGTTACGCCACTGCATCCATTATACTTTGCCAACATTGATGAGTGATGACAAAATTATTGTGCGCAATGCGTTCCAATTTCCATGAATACCATGCCGGAAATACGAATGAAACTATTGCCACTGACGAACTCTATAAATACGAGTACAATAAATAAAAGAGGAGGTTTACTCTAATCTATTTAAAGTATTTTGAGTAATTAATCTATTGAATTTGGTGTGGGTGGTAAAATTAAATATACAGGATGTTTACTATAAAACAACCGGCGAACTAATGAAATATATTGATACAATTGAAAAGTTTTCAGATTTAATTTAATTAATTAATTAATTAAATTAATTTAAATAGTTTCTGCTCTGTTTTGTTATTTTTCATCTTTATGTACATTAATTTAAATAGTTTCTGTTTGAAATTTTAACTGAATATTAAGGAGGCCATATGCTTTTATATCCAGTAAAAAAATTGGGGTGACAAGCCGTAGGGCAAGAGTAGTACATTATTTTTCATCTTCATGTACATTAATTTAAATAGTTTCTGTTCTGCTCTGCTATTTTTCATCTTTATGTCATTAATTTAAATAGTTTCTGTTTCAAATTTTAACTGAATGTTAAGGAGGCCATATAATTTTATATCCAGTAAAAAAATTGATAATAAGATTGACATGTTACATTTTTTTTAAAATTGATAAATTGGAAGTTATACTTTACTTGAAGCTCTGAACAGATTTTTGTGTAAGCTTCTAGCAAAGTGCCATTTTTGATTATCCGATTTTCACCAAACCATTACAAAAAAAGTTCGAAATACAAGGTTTCAAAATTTTCTGAATGATAGTATTTGAGTAAGAGTGGAGGATCCACACATACACACATTCACATATACACACAGGCATCATCGTGAAAATGTTAAAATTGGATTCTAGGGACTTTAAAACGTGGTCATTTACCAAAATCTCGATATGCGATTTTTAGCACGATCCCTATACCTCCCTTACTAGGGGTGGCGGAAGGTAAAAATGAGTAAATATAAAATGAGATGAGAGTGAGATGAAATTTTTTGTCACCTTGTGAGAAAATTTCATGAATAGATATCCTGGTTTATCAATTCTAGCCAAAATTTAATATATTGTTCCCCTTTATACAGAATGTCTCACAACTCGCGCCCCAGACCCCCAGACGAAACTAACACTTGCCGACGACAATAGGTTGCCAACAAATAGAAGAAAATAATTTGCGGCTGCTTGCATAACGGAGTTACAAGACTTTTTAATCCACCAATCCCGGAAGGATATCTTGAGGTGTAATGATATTATTACAAAATAAAACATTGCTAGGTTTTAAAAATACTACTAGTGAGTTTTAAAATTTGTTTGACTTACTGTAATTTTGACACTTTAGAGTTGACTTTTCACTGTCAACAAATTTAGGTTAGCGAAGGTGTCATCCGAGATCATCATTTATATCGTACAGTGCAACGTGTTGTAGTAACTGTGTGAAATGTGTTAAACGAAAATATTATTGTCATTTGATCTGGCATAACTTGACCGGTCTCATGCGTCCTTTCGATGGCTCTCAATATCACTTTATGATCCACAAGATTTCTATCCGGAAAACGTTCCGAATAGACTCGTGCTGCGTCTCTGGCGTTACGTCCACATTCTCCGAATATTATAATCATTTCTAAGTAATCAGCGGCTGAATACATGGTAAGAATTTGCCTTTTTTTATTCACCTTGTCAAATTTAATTTGACACTGACATTTTTCGAAAACTACAGTCACCCACACATTTTAAAGAAGATTTGATTTGTATAAAACCCTAGTAACGTAAAATTACGGCAAACACACGTTAAAGGTGTAGGTCTCTGATTAGTTAATTTTAAGACGTCTTTTCTCGAATATCTTTTGAGCTAGATTTTTTTTTCTTCGAAATTACACATCCGAGTGCAGTCTCGTATTTCCTCATTGGCTCTAGGGCGCGAGTTGTGAGACACCCTGTATAAAAGTCTTAAATAGCAAATTGAAAAGTTTTGGATTACATTATAATATACTTATCACGAAAATCTTTTCAGCGCTTCCAGTAAAGTATCACTTCCGGTTTATAAATTTTAGCCAAATTCTTATGTTATTCAGAACCTTTTCGCAATAAAAAGTGATATTTAAGTCCACTCCTCATATTTGTTATTTAATCTACCAATTAATCTATCTACCTACGTCTTACCATTTCCAAGCGGGTAATTCAAAATTACTTATAAAGAAAATAGCTATTTGTTGTTATTTTTCATCCTGCTCAATTCCCTATTGCCTCGTTATTTATTTATATAGAAAGTTTACATGCATTGTAATTAAAATTATTTCCAAGTTTCAGCTAGAGTTCCGAAATTAATACCCTCAAAGTTTGCAAAACAATCTCTATCCATAACTCAGTCACTTAACTGGCCCTAATTATCTTCCGAAAAACCTCATAGCCGATATCCGATCGAACTCGCTTGCAACTATCCAATAAAACCAATACACAAGTTCTAAGTAGCGTAACCACTTGGCGAATTCCTCAAAGTCTTTGTTTCGGCTCTATCGGCATCAGGAGTAGATCTGCCTTTGACAGCTTCTTGCTGCTCGCTTTTCATATTGTTTCGATTACGTTACGTCGACTTCATAGCTTAACACCTTCGCGTTCACCTCGGCAAATTGCAAAAGACGGAGGTTAGAGAATTATAGGTTAGAAACCACTTGTGGAAGATTCGCACAGCGCGGAAGCGAGGTATGATTAAATTCAAATGCTTAATTAGCTATTTTGAAATGTGTTTTACAATATTGTACACTGCATAGGTTATTAGCAGATAATTTCGCAAATGAATAAGCTATTTGCTGGGGTAATATAACACGAAATATAAACAAGAATTTGTTTTAATATCGCAAAACAAATGATGATAAATAATAATAATAATAATAATAATAATAATTTATTAATCCAATAGATCATATACATGATATAAGACATGTCATAAATGCAGGTACATACATAATATTAACAATTAACAAGGATCATCAAAGTAATCGTGTACATCGTAATAACATTTTCTAATAAGTTTTTCTTTCAATTTTGATTTATATGCTAAGAGGGTCTTAGAATTTTTAATTTCTTCAGATAGTTGATTGTATAATAGGATACCCCAGTAATATGGATCCTCCTCGAAGAAAGCAGTGCGGTGTTGTGGAATTTGAAGCAGATGATTATGTCTAGTTTTGTATTTATGTACATCAGACCTTTTAATATAGCTGCATAGATTTTCTTTTACAAAAATTAAAATGTGATATATGCACAAAGATGGTAATGTGAGTAACTTGTGTTTTATGAAAGTGTCTTTACATGACTGGTTGTATTCTAATTTGAACATGAATCGTATGGCACGTTTCTGAATTCTAAATAATCTTATAAAAGATGATGATGTACCCCAAAATATTATTCCATACATACATATCGACATAAATTTTGCAAAGTAATATGATTTAACAATATCTATATTACATACATTACTTAATCTTTTAATAACATAACATATTTTAGACAAATTACTACATAGAATGTTTAAATGCATTTCCCAATTTACATTTTCTGTTATAGTTAGGCCAAGAACTTTAAAGTTACTAACTTGGTGTAAAGAGGTCGAATTATATTTCACTAGCAAACTACGGTCATCAGAATTTTTATTATAGATTGAAAAATGCATAAAAACAGATTTATTATTGTTTACCGTTAGTAAGTTTTTATTCATATAGTTTTCCAGTTCTTCGAGCTGTAAATTGGTGTTGAGTATTAAATCATGTAAGTTCTTATTACACATAAATAAAGATATGTCATCAGCATACAATACAAAATTAGTAATGGCTGTTTGTTGTTTAATATCATTGATATACAATATAAACAAAATAGGTCCAAGAATCGAGCCTTGAGGTACTCCAGTTCTTATAATAGTTTCATTAGAATTTGTATTAAATAGATTTACTAGTTGTCGCCTATTACATAAATATGATTTCAGCCAATTGTAACAGTTTCCTCTAATACCTACTGCATATAATTTTGACAATAAAATATTGTGGTTTACTAAATCAAATGCTTTTGAAAGGTCTAAAAAAATTCCTAGAGTTTCAATATTTTTATCTAGATTTTTATAAATTTCATGTAAAAAAGAAGCTAGTGCAGAGATAGTCGACCTTTTTTTCCTAAAACCGTGCTGTTCATTTGCAATTATATCATATTTTGACATGAAGGATAGCAGTCGTTTGAGTATAGCCTTTTCCATTATTTTATGAAAAACAGACAACAGAGATATAGGTCTATAATTGCTAATATCTTTACAATCACCTTTCTTATATAGTGGTTTTATTTTAGATACTTTTAGTATTTCTGGGAAGCAGCCTTTTTGGAATGATTCATTAATTATGAACGTAATTGGTTTTAATATAAAGAGATATACTTTCTTTAAGAAATTAGTTGAGATTTCATCAATACCTGTAGAGTGTGAATTGTTTAAAGACAAAATTATGTGTTTAACTTCATTTTCATCTACGTTATTTAGGAATATTGTATTACAATTTTGTTCTAGAGGAAAATAATTTGAGATACAATTCTGAGAGACATTATTAGATACGTTACCGAAAAAGTCATTAAAAATATTTACAATATCTTTCCTATTTGTTGTGAGTTCGCCGTTGATGAGAAAGGAATCACTTTTCACTTCTTTTTTTGATGTAATTGTGTTATTGATAATGTGCCAGGCTGTCTTTGTTTTGTTTGAGGAATTTAAATATATTTCATCGTTATGTTTACGTTTTGCAAGTCTTACCGCTTTAGAATACATTGTTTTATATTTCTTATAGTCTTCGTCACTGACTAATCCACTAGCTTTTAACTTGAACATATCTTTTAACTTTAGAGCAGATAGTTTAATTTCCGGTGTAATCCACGATGTGTTCGCTTTATTTTTTGATTTAACCGGTATCTTTGGGAACACCATATTAAAATAATAATTAAAAATTTCATAAAATTTGTTGAATTGTTCGTTAACTGAAATTAAATTATACACTTCACTCCAGGTTTCACGCGAAAGGCACCAATTAAAAATGTCAATATTGTTATCATTAAAGTTTCTTAAGTCACGTACCACTGAAAAGACATCACCTTGACATTCATAGTGCACTAATAGGATTTGAGAAGAGTGATCTGATAGTCCATTGTTTACCACTGAAGCTGACCAATATATTTCATCCATATTTGTAAATATATTGTCTATGCAAGACTTAAGTCGTGTGGGTTCGAAAATTGTTTGTGCTAAACCATATGATAAAAAAATATCTATTATTTCCCTCCTGTGTTTAGAGTCAGTTAGAAAATTCACATTGAAGTCTCCACACACGATGAGTTGAGCTTTGTCATGATGATGAGTCATATGGAAAAGTAGATCAGAAAGCTGTGAGAAGAATATTTGAATATCTGACTTTGGCCGTCGATATAGACAAATAATAATATATAGTTTATTATCCAGTATTATTTTAAGTGCAGTGCATTCGATTATTGATTCAATATTGAATTGAGAAATATCTACATTGGAAGAATTTAAATATGATTTGCAGTATATGGCCACTCCTCCATGAATTTGATGTAATCTGCAGAAGTAATTAGTTAAATTATAATTATTAATGGCAAGACATTGTAGTTCGCTTTCTCGCAACCAATGCTCACTTAAGCATAAAATATCAATTCTGTATTCTTGTAAGAAGACATCTAGAATATCAATTTTGTTTGGTAATGATTGAATATTTTGGTGCATAATTCTTAATTTTTTGACAGAATGTTTATCAGTTATTTTATTTATTTTTGAATTTGTCTGTAATTGCTATAGGTCTTCTTCGTAGTTCGTCCGTCGCTTTGCTTCTAAAATCATTTTTTGATACACAGGACAATTTTTATCAGCTGCTGAATGATGAATACTGAATTTTGTGCTTTGAGTATTATTGGATTGAATACAGTTACAACATTTAAAATCCTCTACAGTACAACTTTTAGACTCATGAGAGCTAGCACATTTGGCACAAGCAAGGGCTGTTTTTTTGCAATGTTGAGCAATATGGCCGTATCCTGAACATTTGAAGCATCTTATAATATGAAACGAATCTGCACATTTACATCGCTGCCATCCAATGAAGACAAATTTATTTCTGATTAGAGTATTACGTGTTTTAGGGTCTACTTCTATTATAATATTAAACAGTTTATCAACTGCAATTTTTCTGACAATTTTTAAATGACTTAAATTATTTATATCAAGATTATTCTGGGATCTGATGTTTTCCAAAATTTTATTATCATCCCCATCTGCAATGACTCCAAAAATCACTAATTTTGGAAGAATCTTTTTTGGTTCATGGTAGCTAAATTTATCTTTCAAAGAATTATTAATTTCGGCTTTTAATTTGTTTACAGTTTCAGAATTACTACAATTTATGAGTAAACTGCCATCTTTTGTTGATTTTACTTTATTAACGCTCAATGACAAACTGGCGGGATTTATTAGTTTGCGAAATTCTGACTGCAACTTTGTCGGCTCTTGTTCTGTGTTTGTCGGTTTAATTATTAAAATTTTATCAGCTGAGTTTGACTGTAAAACATTTTTATAGGATGGTTTACTAGATGTCTCTACGGATATTGATTTATCATTATTTCCATTAAATTTATTTGTTTCAAAATTTTTTAGTTTTTCTTCTAAATGCAAAATTTTTTCGTTTTGCAACTTATTAATTGTTTCCATTTGTTTTACTAAATTTTTAAGAATAGTGTTTTCATTAATAAGAGTACTTACAGATATGTTATCTCCACATGTGTATTCTGTCATTACATCATCAGATTTGTTTATACTGCCCTTAGATGTTAATATATCTTCCTTATTGTTGTTTTCCAGAGCCTTTTTTCCTTCAATATTGTTTTCCTCGTTTAGCGGAGTTGAATCATGATTTTTATTCGAGGTTAAGTCACAATTTTTACAACACCACTCAGTATTCTCCAGATTTCTCATTTCCTCGACTGTTAATTCAGCACACTTAATGTGAAAAAAACCGAGACACTTTTTCTTACACTGGATTTTGTCATCATAACGACTAATTTTTGAATTACAAATAGAGCACATAGATGCACCACCGCTTGGCGCCATGCTTTTATTGAAATAAGTAATGAGAAATGGAATATACAGGCATGCAGTCATTATACAAACACAAACTCATAACTGTTCGATCGGTTTACATTTTCAATAAATTATATAACATAAATAAATGGGCAGAAATTTCTACAAAATTCTTTCGGCTAGTTTAAATATAGATCTAAAAGTCTGATGTGGCCAGCACATAACCTCTCGCCAGGTATTTTACCTGGTTGTACGTATAAAACAAAAAATATTTTTAATTACAAATACATATATTCATGTCTCACTACAAAATAATTCTCACATATATTTGCAAAATCTATGGGATATTTTAATATAAATTATGTACAATACATACATTTTCTTTATATTCAATATCCTGAAATTTTCTTTTTCTACCTTCCTTTTCTTTTTCTTTATATTCGTCATTTTTTCGAAAATTCCTTTTATATTCTTTTTTACGTATATTCTTTTGTGTTGTTAACTTTTTATATTTTCATAATCTTCATAATGATGTACAAATATTTTTGACAGTGCCTTACAAATATTTTTGACAGTGACATTTATGTGTCAATTACAAACATTTGAATTTCTTGCCTTGAAGTAGTTTGATCTGAGATTTTTTACATCAAATTATTTTACATGCATTTCTTTATCTCTAGGAATACGGATCGGATCTAGGTATACGGATCGTGCTAAAAATCGCATATCGAGATTTTGGTAAATGACCACGTTTTAAGATCCCTAGAATCCAATTTTAACATTTTCACGATGATCTCTGTGTGTATGTGAGTATGTGTGTGTGGATCCTCCACTCTAACTCAAATACTATCATTCAGAAAATTTTGAAAACTTGTATTTTGAATTTTTTCTGTAATGGAAAGAGTCCATTAGATTTTGATGAAAATCGAATAATCGAAAATGGCACTTTACTAGAAGCTCAAAATAGTTTTTCTTCGAAAAATACCTTTAAATGTTATTTTTTCGAGATTAATGTTATTATAAAATTTAAAGACTTAATTTTTCTATAGTTTTGCATTAATACTTTTTCTATATATTTTATGGATAAATTTATAAAATTATCTATAATTTAAATCCCAGAGCCTACATTTTAAATAAACAAAACGCAGTTATTCAAATGTATGTAACTGACAGATAAATGTCACTGTCAAAGAACTAATCATTTCAAAATAATATTAGTAACGTTTTAAAGAAAAGGAATTCAATACAGTTTCCTGCATAAGTAAATATGTAGGTATTTATTTAGATTAATAAAATTCACAAAAATGTTTAAGCTAATCCTCATTTTTGGATTAGTGAATTCTATTCTATTCCGGTATTTAAAATTTAATCTTCATTTTATTATAGTTTCAGTGGCTCAATGGTTAGAGCAACGTCTCATGTCATGAGTGCCCTCGGGGCTCTGGTTTCGAATCCCACTAAGGCATGGATTTGTGTGAATGTGAACCCACTCTGTAATTGGGATTTAATACTGTTGAGGGGTTTAAAATAAGGTAGTTACTTGGATTAGATTAGACTATATTTTAAGATATATACTGTCAAAATTAGAGTAAAATTCGCTAATCCAAAAATAAGGATTAACTTAATCTTTTTTGTGACTCGCCTGTAAATGGCGGGAGGTACTATGTTGGCCACACCAGATTTTTATTTTATATTAATATGCTTTATACTAAAATTTGTATGTAATGTGGTAATACTTATTTTTTCAAAAGCCGTTGGCTTCGCAAACCCTATTATCATTTTTCTTATTATTAACCAGACTCTGACTAAATGATTGTTTTAAAAATATTATCGTTTAAAAGAAGATAAAATGATAAAGAAATCTTTTAATTTGTTATCGTTAATCGGGTTCCAATTACTTAATCGATTATCCAAGCCAGCAATGCCTGAATAAACGTCCAATATCAAACAGTCGACAGCTGAGACAATGAGGAAAATGAATGAAATGTAATTGTTTTCTCTCAAGCCACCAATGTTACAAATACGTCCATCTAAGCAATCTTCCAAAATTTAATTAAAAATCATTTTAGTCTCGCCTTCACTGAATTTTTTTATCAAATTTAAAAAAGATGCTCACGCCAATTTATCATTTAATTTGAATATTTTATAAGTGCGCAACAGGGCAAATAATTTAATATGTAAAACCCTGTTAAAAATGGTGTATGAATGAAATATAAAAACGAATTTCTCATGCATATTTTGTGTAGGAAGACTGATTTCACACTAATACTTTTTAAATGAATTTATGAATGTATGAATAAAAATTATTGACGTAATTAGTTATGTTTGGGAAAGGTCAGGTTTCTGCGTAGAATATAAATTATATATTGATATATTAATTGATATCTGTAATGAAAAACGTGAATTAGCAATTGTTTTCTAAAATGCAATCATATGTTAGCATTATATATCACTTGTTTCAAGCTATATAATAATTAATTGCAATTTATAAGGATATGCAAACTTTACAACTTTGCACTTTTCATTTTTGATCATGCCACCGTTGTTATAATTGTTTTGCAAAAGAAAAGTGCAGAGTGAAAGTATTGATTATTTTATATTAATATGATCTGACAATTAAATGTTATTTTTGTGCAACCGGACGCGAAATAAGCATTTCGCAGCCGCAATACAGCGGCCGCAAAATTAGGTAAACAATCACTTTGACACATGAGAATTGCATGATCTTGTTTATCAAATGTTAATTCCATAGCCACCTTGAAAGCTAATTTTCTATTTACAATGAAACTGTTTAAAATTAATAAAATTTGTAATTACATATTTTTTACGGTTGCACAATAAAATATTGTGTACACCTTGTCCGCGAAATCCTTTAGCGCCCTCGAGATTGTCTTGCCTCGGCCGCAAGCGGCCTCGGCGACAATTTTTTTCTCAGTACGCTAAAGAGTGATTTCGCAGCCTTGATATACAAATAACTATTATCATCTTGATTCTCAATATGTTATTAATGCAAAAAATCAATTCTATTTGCTTCCGGGAATAAAGTTACTCACGGCAAAAAAGAGAAATTTTAGGCTTAGTAAACGATAGTAGACCATGGGCTATTATTAATAAATATTGCAAAACATTTTCTAAGAATGTAAAATTTTAGAGTAATGGAGATAAATTTGGTGAACAATAAAACAATTTTAGATATTTTTTACACAAATTTGTAGTTGCTCAAACCTAATGCATTTGAAGCTGTATTTGGTAACATCTCTGATTTTCAAAATTGGTCAAAAAAGCGAAAAAGTAAATTTGGATTAAGCCTATTTTTTTTTCTTTTTCGCCATGAGTAACTTTATTCCTGTGAAAGAAAGCAAATAGAATTTATTTTTTCTCATGAATAATGCCAATTTTTTCAAAATTTTACCAACAATTTTTGAACACTTATTGACAATCTAGATGATAAATGTCATATAATTATTGTAAGGTTTTTATTTAATTTGGGTAACCTGTAAATATAAGTGAATTATTATTAATTAAAATAAGTGTTTATTAAACTATAATGAAAATGACTATTACTAATTAAGACTAAAACTATTATTAACTAGATAACACTAAAACTATTTTTTTATTTAACGAATTAACATTACTATTTATTTCCACGCTATTACTAATTATTAATTTCGACTACGCGTTCCAATCTTAGACTGCCGGTCTGTTGCAGACTCTTGTAGACTGCTTACGCGATATTTATACCACTATATACTTATATCACGTTCAATTGTCCACCTACCGACCTCCACAGCGTCTATATACTCAACTGACTCAACAGCGTCTGTCACACCTTGCACCTCACTGTCTGTCTATTTATGCAACAAACATTCTCCTTCCGCAGTCTCAGTATCACCAACTATCCGTATGCCACAATTCTTCAACACCAATGCCGAGTATCCACTCCAACTCGCTGTTACTGTCCTTGTATGCCTAGCTTCATAATACTCGTCAATACTACCGAGTTTTCACTTCTACAGCTATCTCAATATACCAATAACTTCCAGACTCGCCGTTACTGTCCTTGTACACTATAGCTTCCCAATACTCGTCAACACTACCGAGTATTCATATCCACAGCTATCCCAGTAACTTGCCGAGTCCTCCACTCGACACTATACTGCATACGCTCACCACGATACTGCTGTGCTTCACTAACACTCTATGTGAATGTCTCTATATGTATCTCCATGTAACTAACTAACTCCCGAGCAGAGCTGCGTCCCTTTTATACAACTGCCATTAACTTCCAGAGAGCTCTAGAATGTACTACCGCATAATAACAATGAACACAAAAAGTTCAGGCGACCGGAAATAATTAAACACGTCGCAGCTTGTTTACGTAGCCCAGCTGCTAGCGCGATTACGACATCGCTATACTTAGACGTATGTTCAGCGTAGCAGCGGTCCTCACACGTTATAATATACAGGCTGGTGGCGGTTAGGGGTGAACATAGGGATTTAACATGGGATTTTAGTTTTTTGTAATTTCCTGCTCTCCTGTTCATTTTACGGCAAAAACTGTAGAGTACAAAATTGTTCAGAATTAAAAATTGCATACAAAAATGTATTTACATTTATTATTATGTTTTTGGTTTCTTCACAATTTTAAAAAGAAATTTCAAAATTTCTGTTTATTTGTAGCAATAGCCATGACTTATAACTCAAATGTTTAAACATACTAATGTCATTCAATTTCTGTCAAATTTTTGAAATTTTCTCTAATAAAAAGTTAATTTAATAATGAATGTTTATTCGAATAAGGAACGAGTTTTCGTTATAAAAAATTATTATGGTGGAAATAGTTTTAGAAGAATACGTGATTTGTTTTCCATAAAGTACGAAAATACATCAATTCCTATGATAGCAACAATTTCTAAACTTGTTAAAAAATTTGAGAACACAGCTAGTGTAGCTGTGAACGAAGGTAATGAAGGAAATAATAATAATAATAATAATAACAATAATAATGATAATAATCATAGAAGACGTCATAACGAAGTGAATGAAGAAATGGTATTGGCTATGATAAATCAAAATTCTACGTATTTGATACACTTGGAATTGGTTTATTATTAAATGGTATACCTAATAAAAAATGCGTATTAAAATTAAAAGTTGTTTGTTTTTATTTAATTTTTAAGTTAGATTAACGCATGGTTGACGTTTATAAATAATTTTTGACAACCAGAAAAAAATAAATTCCATGGCTATTGCTACAAAATAACAGAAATTTTGAAATTTCTTTTTAAAATTGTGAAGAAACCAGAAACATAATAATAAATGTAAATATATTTTTAATTCTGAACAATTTTGTACTCTACAGTTTTGCCGTAAAATGAACAGGAGAGCAGGAAATTGCGAAAAACTAAAATCCCATGTTAAATCCCTATGTTCACCCCTAACCGCCACCACCCAGTTATATTATTGCATTATATACACGAATTTCATTTTAAAATAACATTTTTTAAAAAATGAAATGCCATACTGAAAATGGTACTATTTAAAAAAAAATATCAGAGTATAAAAGGTCATAATGGGGTCTCGTGGCCGCGTGCCTGAGTGTCAGGTCGCGAATCTGGTGAACCGGGTTCGATCCCGACCGACGCCAAATATTTCCAATTTTAAATGGCACAAAATTGATAATTAATGCAAAAAAATGTTGTTGACTTCTATCCCCTTATTGTGTAAGTTATTATGTTTAGTATTTTTGTCATTACTTTTATTTACTATTATTTACTGTCTTGAAATGTCGCCCCTGGTCAGGCGCCTTTGTGTGGGACATAACCTGCCCACCCGCAAGGAGCGGGCACTGTATTCTCTCAAGAATGGATGTATATTATTGCATTGCTGACATGTTCATTTAAAATTAGTGTTGATTACAACAAAGGATATTTTGATTACAGCTCAAGAATATTGATTACAAGAATGAATTCAACAATGAAATTTGAATGTCTTCAAATAAGAAAGTTACAGTGGACACTGTACATATTTTTATTTTCATTGTAGTTTACATTTTGTATCTTTTTCAGTTTCTTGATGGATTCGTTTTATACTTTTCTTATTCTTTATATCTTCTCTTCTCATTTTTTCCGTGTTCTCGTAGAGAAATTGTATGCTCGTTCAATATTTGTTTCGTGTAAATAAAGTTGTTCGTATTCTACTATCTTGTACATACAAGTATTCGAATGATTTATTGTATTGAAGTTGGCTTACAATACAATTCACTTTGATTTTTACCTTTTCTCTCATTAGAAATAACTTCTGTCTTCTTTTTTAGTGTTTATATCTGTGATCCTTGAATTTAAAACAAGGAAGTATCAAATAAATATCAAAGTACTGTACGGTTACTATACTTTTGCGAACGTAGTAATATTTCATTAACAGTTTTTGGATTTTTGTGTCGTTTTCTCCATAAATTTATTAAATGAATTTGATTTATTTATTAAACAATAGGCTTTTTGCATTGCAAACTCAAATATAACTATATTCATTTAGCTTAAAATGTGTTCATTAAATTACAATTAACGATTTACAGTCCTATTCTACTAAAAGAAATATGTATCGTTACGAGTCGTTACCAGGCGACATGTAGTTATAATAACGATTTTTGCCAAAGCCCTATTCTACTAATTTATTTATTGTTACGTATTGTTATTTTATGTCATTTATGAACAAGTTCACATGCCTGGTTGAAGTCGTAAAGCTAGATATATTTTGAAAACAACAGTAAAAATGGCTGAAGAAGATATTTTATTAATTGTAGCTGAGCAAGATATTATTATTATTATTATATTATTACATTTTTTAATATGACATTTTATATAAACGTCCTTTTACTGTACCGGAGGAAAATTTGAGAATTTTTTTTGATAAGTAAAGAAGCATGTAGAGATTTATTTACGCAAATATCACCATATATAAGGAACTCATTGAAGTAATGGTTTGCCAAAAATTTCTAGATTATTTATAATAGTATATTAAAGAACGTGTTATATAAGATATGTATTTTTCGCACGCGTCAAGTTTTAGCAAGTTTTCTAATTGACAAGTGCGAAAGAAAGTCTTATAAAATGAGTTCTTTATACTATTTTTTATATTTTACATTTACTTACTCAATTTATGATTATATTTGTAACCATTTGTACATTTTCATGTAAATAATCTTCCCTTAATAAAAAAAAATAATAATAATTTCGACATTATATTATTAAAATGAATTGTCAATTAACTAAAAATAAATTAGGTAAAAATGGGTTAAAGAAACGTCATCTAGTACCAACCGTCTAAAACAAAAAATTGCGTATCGAAATGAAGGTCATTACAATACGCAATTGCGTATCGTAATGACTTCATTATGAACACAAAATATAAAAATTATTATTTATGCGTATTACATTACACATGAGTGCATATCAATATTTTGTTTTCTATTCAGATGTTGGCGGCTTTACAGTTTTTTGCTCATGGACGCTATCAGAAATCAGTAGCAACAAGGATATCAGTAGAAAAGGATTCATATGTGGTATTAAGTCAATCATTAATAATCATATCATTAATAGAAATCTGCAATATTATTGTTGTTCATTTTATAGACATATAATACCTATATCAAATTTCATACGGCGCAAGTAGATATGGAGCGTGTAAACTGTAAAACGAGAATTAGAATAATAAATAATTTTATGTACGACGAAAATTTCAAATTTCAATCAATGTCAAATTTGAATTGAACAACAAATATAAATTTATTCTGTCAAAATCAACATGAAGTTAGATATAGGTAATCGTTAAACTCATCATAACGATGTGATTAGTAGAATACCTTTTTGGCATTTGTCATTATTATTATTTTTACTAGAATAGGCCTGTTGTCCAAAAATTTGTAAATATTTTGCTTATTTTTGGATTGAAAAAATGCCAACTTAACCATAAAAGTCCCTACTTTTTGTCGGCCTAGGCCGGTAGTATATGTTCCTGGACGATTTATGTTGGATTGCAAGAAAGTGGGTTAATCCTTGAGTTACGCTAACCCAGGATTACATACAGAAACAGAGAGTTTCCAGCCTTAGATAGTTTAGATAGTTTAAGGATTTTATAAATGTTTTATTTTGTTTTGAAATTTTTGATCGGTCGCCATTTTGTTATTTGATAAAATAGAAACTAATTGTAAATACAAATGTTTTAGAGAACCGAAAGCAAATGCAGAAAGTTTTTGTATTTTTTAGATATTTTAAAATAAGGGAGTAATGACGATTTTTCGAAAAACAAAAGAACGCCAATAACTATGATCTGGGGCTCCAAATCAAAAAATTGAACTAAGTAAAGTTGTTTGTTTCGATGAGTTCTAACTGCCGTTTTCGGGTGTTACAACTTAGTATTAACACCCTGTATATCAAAATGAATCTGCATAATGATTTTATACCTACGCATTTTGTTGGAGACGTCCTTCTCCAGATGGACAAACTACAACAAAAAAGATTTATTGGCAAGTGGTCGACCAACTCCAATATAAAATTTTAATAAAAAATGTTAAAACTGCCAAAACAAGCCAAATTGTACTGAAAACAATATAGAGAACAATGTATGTAATATGAACCTGTCCTATTCGTATGATGTCATATAATGACAATTCACAAGTACCTATCTGTTATCAGATTACCGTGGTGTTAATATTACAATGTCGGAATTAGGTTTGTGATCAGTGACGGATTTAGCACGTGAGAGGCCCCAAGCGCAATTCAATTTTAAGGCCCCCCTATACTCCCCCCACTACATATTTTCAATACCATTATTGTGAGCATTTTTACTGTAGCGCGCACTCTAGATTATTAATAAAAAAAATAATAATACAAACACATATACGATACAAGAAAAACATATTGGAATTATACCTTAGTCTTTTAGACATTAGTTGCAAAACCATGAAATATATTAAATTCTAGTGCAAAAACTTAAAAGTAGTTAGAAAGTAACTCAAGGTAACTAAGTTACTAAGGAACTTAAGTAACTTAAGTAACTTAGTTACTTTTTTTAGATAACTGTAACTGTAACTAGTTACATTTTAAAAGTAACTTGCCCAGCTCTGATTACATGTTTCAGTCCTATGTTCGGCTATGCAGGCTATGCTGGTCACAATCCTATATACATAGGCGAAGTTAGACTTTAAAATTAGGGGGTGCTAAAGTCCCTTACCTTAAAATAAAAAAAAAATTGGTTTACAAAATAAAAAAAGTATTTATTTTATTAATTTATAAACAAAAACATAAAATATTATTTAAAGTAATGAAACAGTTATGATATAAGTGTTAAAAGTGACATTTTGTTTTATGAAAAGGAAGTTTGGAACACGACGCGAAGCTAATTTTCTGTTTCCATTCAGAAGAATAAATTCTTGCAAAATATCTTAGGTATTATTTATTATTATTATTTTTTTTTTGAAAGTTCGTTTTCAGTATTCAATACTTATCTATCTACTACTAAATTAGTAAAGCTTTTTTTGACATAGTGGCAGTGCTCAGCCAGTTTTTAATTCTCCACATAACAGAGAATAATCTTTCACAAGTTTCAGTGTATATAGGCAGAATGAATGTAATTTTATAAAGTTTATAATAATTACCAAATGTACCTTGATTAAGTACAATTTTAATATCATTTGATTCTTGACTGCATATCATATTCTTTAGAATAGTAATTTCAGCTTTCAAAATATCTTTATTTATTGCAAAAGTGATATAATGGTCTATATTTCCGGCCAATGCTAGTTCTTGGCTTTCTAGGGAAAATCGGAGTTTTAGGTGTGTAGTTATTGCATCAATTATATGGTAGTAAAGTAAATATTAATTCGGAAAGAATCATCATCAAGAATTATCAGCACGAGTATGTAAATCAGTATCATGTGAACTAGATCCAATTGTTGATGCGACCAAATAATCTTTAAGTAATTTTGACTTGCTTTTTTATTTTTATGGTTTTAATAGGTTCAATTTCAATATTTTGAAGGAATTTCAATATCTCCCCATAAGTACAAAAAGGCATAGTCAATTCGCTTTTCTTCTAATATTTCAGTCAAAATGAATAGATGTGTCTAAAATGAAATTATTAAAATTTATAGAAATTTTGTTTGGGGGTGCTAATTCAAAATCTGGGGGTGCTAAGCACCCCCAAGTACCCCCCTAACTACGCCTATGCCTATATATTGTTTAGATCAGCGTTTCTTAACCTATGGGTCGCGACCCACATTTGGGTTGCGAAGGAGTTTGAGTGGGTCGCGTAAACTATTCCGAATTTTATAATTTTGATTACTAAATGCCAATCATATTTTTATAAAAAGTATAATATAAAATTTCACCAAAATGTTACTTATGTTAGCAATACAATGCAGAATTGTTACTCCTTGTTTTTCTACTCTTGTAATTACTAAAACTGAATTTTAGGAACCGCCGCGATTTGAAGAATTTTCAAAATTATGCAAACTCAGGGTACACCTTAATTAATTTTTGTAAGCTACTTGTACTACTAGGTATAGGCATCGTGCTAAAAATCGCATATCGAGGTTTTGGTAAACAACCACGTTTTAAGGTCCCTAGAATCCAATTAAACATTTTCACGATGATGTCTGTGTGTATGTGTGTATGTGTGTATGTTAGTATGTGAGTATGTGTGTATGTGTGTATGTGTGTATGTGTGTAAGTGTGTATGTCTAACTCAAATATTATTATTCAGAAAATTTTGAAACCTTGTTTTTCGAACTTTTTCTGTAATGGAAAGAGCCCAATAGATTTTGGTGAAAATCGGATAACCAGAAATGGTACTTTACTAGAAGCTCAAAATAGTCTTTCTTCGAAAAATACCTTTAAATGCTATTTTTTCGAGATTAATGTTACTATAAAAATTAAAGATTATTAAATTTTTTATAGATTTGCTTAAATATTTTTTCTATATATTTTATAGATAAATTTATATAATTATCTATAATTTAAATCCCAGAGCCTACGCTTTAAACAAACACAACGCAGTTATTCAAGTGTATGAAACTAACAGATAAATGTTACTATCAAAGAAATAATCATTTCAAAATAATATTAGTAACGTTTTAAAAAGAAAAAAGTAAATAGAACAATAGAAAAGGAATTCAATATAGTTTCCAGCATAAGTAAATATGTAGGTATGTATGTACATTAATAAAAATTAACGATTCACATAAATGTTTAAGCTAATTCTCATTTTTGGATAAGTGAACTGTATTCTATCCCGGTATTTAAAATTTAATCTTCATTTTATTATACCTCCGGTGGCACAATGGTTAGAGCAACGCCTCATGTCATGAGTGTCCTCGGTGCTCTGGGTTCGAATCCCACTAAGGCATGGATGTGTGTGAATGTGAACCTACTCTGTAATTGGGATTTTATCCTGTTGAGGGGTTTAAAAAAAGGTAGTAATTTGGATTAGATTAGATTATATTTTAAGAAATAAACTGTCAAAATTAGAGTAAAATTTGCTAATTCAAAAATAAGGATTATCTTAATCTTTTTTGTGACTCGGGCTGTAAATGGCGGGAGGTATTGTGTTGGCCACACCAGATTTTTTTTTTAAATTTTGAATAAATCTATTGTCATTCATGTTCAAAAGTTAAATTGGACAAATATGGAAATATACCTAAAGGCCGTCGCGCACTTGGGCGAGGCGAAGCGAAGCGAAGCTAAGCGCCGCGAAGAGCCGTTTTTTCATTCAATATATTATTATGTGTATACGCGCACTTTGGCGAAGCGAAGAGCAGAGCAGCGAAGCGACTTGCCGGAATACTTCGGGGAGAATATTTTTCTCTGCTCTTCGCTTCGCTGAGCTGAAGTGTGCGATAGCGCAGCTACCTAAATCAGAACGAATACGCCCGTGACACATTGGAAATAGCCGGTTTAGAATTAAATTTCACACGTTTCATATCAAACAATACGTATAGATTCTATGAAAATGTCAAACACAGAAGAGAAATTAGTTCTTCTGGTTTCAAAATATAAAGATCTGTACGATATAGGATGTGTCGAGTATTCTAATCAGACATTGAAAGACAACTCCTGGTTAGAAGTAGCAGAAGAAATGAATATAACCGGTATGCTATGCTATGTATATTAAGTTTATTAATTGTAAATATAAAAATCTGATGTGGACACCACACGACTTCCTTGTACGCAAGACCAATATGAAGATGAAGTATAGACCCAATTATAATATTGCGCGTGTTTGACATAATTTGACATTAACATCTATTTTTAATTTTTTTGTTATTTTTTGTCCTAATCCATAGCAAGCTTCATTACAAAAACCAAAAAGTATCTAAGTTTTAAATTTACTTATCTCGCTTATACAAAGGGCTAATTTAATAATACTTGATGTGCTAGACGCAGAATTTAATTCTCTAAAACTCTTATTTGAAGCATTTATTTCTAAAATCAAAATGAAACCATTTTATTCAAGAAAAACTGTTAACAACTTCATGTAATATATCACTTCCGGTTAGCCTGTTTTAACTAAAATCTGCTATGTTATTCCATTTGATATAAAAGTCTTATATACCAAGTTTGAAACGTTTTGGATTATATTTTAATATAGTTTTTCATTAAAATCTACTATGGGCTTCAAATAAAGTACCATTTCTGGAAATTATGTAATGACCAAAAAGGGAGGTGCACAACTAGATGCTATAGAAGTCCTAAATACAAAATTTCAACTTTCTACGGCTTACCGTTTTTGAGTTATGCGAGATACATACGCACGTACGTACGTACGTACGTACGTACAGACGTCACGACGAAATTAGTCAGAATGGATTCAGGGATGGTCAAAATGGATATTTCCGTTGAAATCTCAAAACCGAAATTTTTCGCGATTACAAAACTTCCTTTACTTCGTACAAGGAAGTAATAATGTACATTACAAAATGTTGAATTTTAAGCAATTCATTAAATATTTGATCCAATAGATATGGATATGACAACTGAATATGTACTACTACTTAAAACAAAAAAACTAAATATATTATTATAAATAAAAATGAAGTCAATTAAAAAGGAGATTATCTATTTAGTTATACAATGTACAAGAATTTTGCAAAAAATTTAGTTCTGAAAATTCCTTACATATTAAACGATATCTATTGTACAAAATAGTATTGCAGACTCAAGAAAAAAGGAGATTAACTACTTGGTTACAGAATGTAGTAGAATATATTAAAAAATTTAAACATTTTTTCGGTCTCTCTGTACCATGGATCATGGAATTTTGCCACTGCACTGAACCTACGGATGAAACAAAATAATTTATAAATTTGTCTCGTATTGATAGTGCCTGCGTTTTTGCGTTTCCTCCGAGCTGTCCATCTTTTGAAGCAAATGCGGAGGTTTCTCGTTGAAAACTGCTCGCAAGTGCGCGTTGGTTCTAAAAATGACTCTTCGCCGCTCTTCGCTTCGCCGCGCTGCGCCTCGCTCAAGTGCGCGACGGCCTTAATATTTATGTTTTGGACATTTTGACTATCAGACAAAATTAAAATTGGATCAAATTCATGTACCAAGTTGTAACAAGTTTCGTTTTATTTGAAATAATTGTTGGTCTTATTACGGTATTAAATTTATATTATTTTGTTTATAAATAGATAGGTATGTGATATATTCGTACATATTCATTTCCTTATTTTCAGAAATAGATTATAGTTTATAATAAGACATTTGCTTTTTATTTTTTAAATAATTATCTAGTGGGTCGCGAAACCAATACAATTGGGATTTTCAAGTATCAACAGATGGCACTGATCGCATTAAACAATGGTACACTTCTGTTAAGCTCTGACAGCGTCACATTGCTGTCAATTGTGTTTCTTTAGTTTTCATAATATTTCTTTCATTTATAAGTATTTTTTATTTATAATTCAGGTATGTATAATAGAATTTTTGTAATCATATAGTTGTAATTTCATGTAAATATCAAATGTGTACCACTGTTTGTAGTTCTAATATTCACCGCTAGTTGGCGTTTTCTTATTTGAAAATCCCAATATATAAATTTGGGTCGCGCCTTGAAAAGGTTAAGAAACGCTGGTTTAGATTGTATGTGTTTAAAAATTGCACTTTATTTGTAACCTGTTTGTTATCGGAATTAATATTTATAAAATATCGATTTGGTGCAATAAAAATAACTGTTAATTTGCATTGTTTGCAATAGAAAAATTTAAAAAAACTGCATGTATATTGTACTTTCATTTCGTTTAAAAATGTATCAATCCCCATTCAACAATTTCATTCATCCATTATACTTTGCCAACATTGATGAGTGATGACAAAATTATTGTGCGCAATGCGTTCCAATTTCCATGAATACCATGCCGGAGATACGAATGAAACTATTGCCACTGACGAGCTCTATAAATACGAGTACAATAAATAAAAGAGGAGGTTTACTCTAATCTATTTAAAGTATTTTGAGTAATTAATCTATTGAATTTCGTGTGGGTGGTAAAATTATAATATACAAGGTGTTTACTATAAAACAACCGGCGAACTAATGAAATATATTGATACAATTGAAAACTTTTCAAATTTAATTAAATTAATTAATTAATTAAATTAATTTAAATAGATTCTGCTCTGTTTTGTTATTTTTCATCTTTATGTACATTAATTTAAATAGTTTCTGTTTCAAATTTTAACTGAATATTAAGGAGGCCATATGCTTTTATATCCAGTAAAAAAATTGGGGTGACAAGCCGTAGGGCAAGAGTAGAACATTATTTTTCATCTTTATCTACATTAATTTAAATAGTTTCTGCTCTGTTTTGTTATTTTTCATCTTTGTGTTATAGTTATTAACGTCATAAGGCCGATATGTAGCAAATATCAGATGAGGTTGAATGTTGTAAAATCGAGGCGATAGCCGAGATTTTATAATCAACCGTGTCTGTTATTTGTATATCAGCCGTGTGACGTTCAGTATTTTTCATAATAACATAAAATATCTTCTTAAAATTCTATTTTCTATGGCATATTGACAGGTGACAGCTCTTCATGACAATTTCATGATGCTGAGAATTTTTTTAGCAACACATGATTTTTAATAATTGTACTGTTATAAAAAATAACGGCCGTGGCTGTTTTGATGCATATATCGGTTGAGCATGCAGTACTGTTAAAGCACATTAACAGTATGGTATTATGAAAATTAGTTTAAATAGTTTCTGTTTCAAATTTTAACTAAATATTAAGGTCATATACTTTTATATCCAGTAAAAAATTGAAGTGACGGGTTGTAGGGCAAGAGTAGTACATTATTTTTCATCTTCATGTACATTAATTTAAATAGTTTCTGCTCTGTTCTGTTATTTTTCATCTTTATGTACATTAATTTAAATAGTTTCTGTTTCAAATTTTAACTGAATATTAAGGAGGCCATATAATTTTATATCCAGTAAAAAAATTGATAATAAGATTGACATGTTAGATTTTTTCTAAAATTGATAAATTGGAAGTTATACTTTACTTGAAGCTCCGAACAGATTTTTGTGAAAAATATATTATGATATATTCCAAAACTTCTCAAATTTAATATTTGTATTTTTTATATAACAAGAAGCAACATATTAGATTTTGGCTAGAATTGATAAGCCGGAAATGGTACTTTATTTGAAGCTCTGAACAGATTTTCGTGAAAAATAAATTGATACAATCCAAAACTTTTCAAATTTGGTATTTAAGACTTTTATATTAATGAGAACGACATATTCGATGTTTTCTAAAATTGACAAACCGGAAATACTACTTTACAGGAAGCTATAAACAGATTTTCTTTAATAAATATATTAATACATGATCCAAAACTTCTCAAATTTGGTATTTAAAACACGTGTATAATTTGAAACAACATTAGTTTTTGACTATACCTATATGATAAACCGGAAGTGGTACTTAATTTGGAGCTCTTTTGTACCACTAGTGCGATTACGTTGAAATCTTCAAAACGAGATTTAGAGGCATTCTTCAAGTTAGAAATTATTTGCACATGATTTTTACTGTCATAGGGTTGCAACGGACTTTGAAGTATCTTTTCTGAAAGAAGACGAAAATGCTTGGTATCGCGCAAGGTGAATATATTAGTAGAAGAAAGTAGTATCGGTAGTATTTATTTTTATAGCGAGAAATGCTTGTCAATTGTGCAACGAAAAATTATTGTTATTCATTTCCACAACATATACAATATACATAAAATAATTAAAAATACGCAATAAATATATAAAACATTACAACAAATAATTCTCACTCATTAGATACTGAAGTGATCGATGAAAAAAAAATGAAAATTTACGGAAAATTCTATCATTTTTAGTTCTTTTGAGATATACCTGTGTGAGCTACCGGAAGTATCCACGCGAGCTACCAGTAGCTCGCGAACGACGGGTTGGCAACCCCTAGTCTAATTACATACCTACATATTTATTTATGCTGGAAACTGTATTGAATTCCTTTTCTATTGTTCTATTTACTTTTTGTCTTTTTAAAACGTTACTGTTGTAACATGAGGTTGTCCGCAGACGTAGAGAAGCCTGGTAGAGGATAAAGATTTATAATTGTATAAAACACTTTGTATTCACCTTAAACATTTATTTTATTAGAAATACAATTTATTAAGTGAACATTTACAATTAATAATAAGAGTGAATGACAGGTTCGCAGAAAATATTGTATGTTGATGTATCTAACAAAAACATATATTTTTAATAAAAAAAAAGAGTATATGAATATAAAACATAGTGACCATGTATATCCACAATCATAGAAAGCGTAGGAAATATTATTTTGCAACACTCCCACTATTTACAAGCTTTCTTAAAAGTTTACTTAATTAATCATTCCAAATTTATTTCTCAAAATTGAAAATTTTTCTTTGGGTAGTGGTTTTGTTAAAATGTCAGCGAGTTGATTTTTACTATCAACATACTCAATTTTCAAATCACCACACAAATAAACTTCACGTATAAAGTGGTAACGAATGTCTATGTGCTTTGTTCTACGATGAAATTCTGGATTTTTGATTATTTTTATTGCACTTTGATTGTCTATGTATAGAGAAGTAGGTAAAGCATTTAAACATCCGATATCACTCAAAAGTCTACGAAGCCAAATTATCTCTTTAGTTGCTTCACATGCAGCAACATATTCGGCTTCTGTGGTACTTAAAGAAACCATTCTTTGTCTTTTTGAAGACCAAGTCACGGGTGCATTTGATAAACAGCAAAGATATCCCGTTGTTGATTTTCTAGTATCGAGATCTCCCGCAAAATCTGAATCCGAATATGCAACCAGAGATAAATTGACATTGTTGCCTTTATATGCCAACTTCATGGACATACTTCCTTTCAAGTATTTAAAGACTCTTTTAACTGCTTGAAAGTGTGATTTGTTACATTTTGTCATAAATCTGCTTAAATATCCGACAGCAAAGCTTATATCAGGTCTTGAGATTGTCGCGAGATACATCAGACAACCTATTGCTTCTCTGTAAGCAAACTGATTAGAGCTGTCTGTCTCACATTCATTTGAAACAAGATTAGTATGAGGATCTGCTGGAATAGAAATTGGATTGCAATCATACATTTTAAATCGTTTTAATAATTTTTCTATGTACGATTTTTGATGCAGAAAAATAGTTCGTTTTTCTCTATCGCGTTCAATTTCTATTCCAACATAGTAACTACCATTATCAGTTGAAATTTCAAACTTTTTCTTTAAATTACATAAAATTAAGTTTATAGTTTCTTTAGATTCTGCTATTATAAGACCATCGTCTACATATAAAGTCAAAAACACAACTTTGTCATTAAATTTACTAAAATATACACAAGAATCAGCAGTACTTTGTTTAAAATTAAATTCTTTTAAAAGGTTAGTAAACTTTAAATTCCAACAACGTGGAGCTTGCTTTAAGCCGTATAAAGATTTTTCTAGCTTACAGACTTTCCCTTCTTTGTTGTCAACACCCTCTGGAACATTCATGTAGATATCTTCTATTAGATCACCGTGCAGGAAAGCTGTTTTGACGTCGAACTGAGCAATCTCGTAGTTCTTGTACGCAGCTACAGCCAGCAGGGTGCGGACTGAGTCAAATCTGACTACTGGAGAGAAGATTTCGCCGTAATCCATGCCAGGTTGTTGCAGAAAACCTCGAGCAACTAGACGTGCCTTGTACCGTTGTTTCTCAGCAGAAGGTGAGTGTTTGATTCTAAACACCCATCGGCAACTTATTGTCTTCTTGCCTTCTGGTAGAGTAGTGTAGATCCAAGTTCCATTCTTCTTATGGGCGTCCAGTTCTTCTTGAATTGCAGCTCTCCATTTTTCTGCCTGTTGCGATGTCACAGCTTCTTTGTAGGATGTGGGTTCCAGCAATTCTGCAAAGTTTAAATCATAAGAATTAAATCTCGTGGGTTTTTTCAAATTTTCACGAAGTCTTAGGGAGCGATATGAGGACTGTTCTTCATCATTTATTTCTCTTTGTTGATCGTTGACTTGAAGAGTGTCATCTTTATCTTTGTCGGCTTCATTTGTTTTGTTTTGTTTTTCTGGCAATTCTTCTTTTTTAAGTGATACAGGAAATCCGAATTCATCCCAGAAATTTGAGGGTGAATTTGTAACAGTTGAATTTTCCTTGAAGATGACGTCCCTTGATATGATGACTTTCTTGGTTTCTGGGTTATAAAGTCTGTAGTTTCTAGATTCTTGATTGTATCCTACAAGATGCATTTTCTTGGATTTTGCATCAAGTTTTTGTCGATGAACCTTTGGGACATGCGTATAGGCAGTTGATCCAAATATTCTCATATGCGACACAGGTTTTCTTCCCATCCAAATTTCATATGGAGTAGACTCCTTATGATGAACTGAAGGGGTTCTGTTGAGAATATATATGGCCGTGTTGACAGCCTCTGCCCATAGAGAAAGAGGTAATTTACTAGTTTGGAGCATAGTTCTTGTACATTCCATTACAGTACGATTGTCTCGTTCAGCTGTGCCGTTTTGTTCAGGCGTAAATGGAGCTGAGGTTTCAAAGGTAATTCCTTGGGAACGTAGAAATTCTTGCATGGTTTGATTGCAATATTCTAAACCGTTGTCTGCCCTGAGTGTTTGAATTGGACGACCAAACTTGTTTTTCACCAATGCTGCAAAATCTTTAAATTTGTCGAAAACATCTGACTTGTGCCTCAGAAAATATACTGTCCTGAAACCAGAGCAATCATCTTTAAAAATTAAGTAAAATTTGGCTCCTCCAAGAGATAACGTCTGCATCGGTCCAACAACATCACTGTGTATCATCTCTCCTACTTTGGTGTTTCTTTTTAAATTATTTTTCGGAAAATGTAGTCGATGTTGCTTGCCTATAGGACATTTTTCACAAAAGAAATATTTTGTATCTGAAATTTTAAGACCATGAGCCATTTCTTTTGTGCACATGTTTTTGAGACTTTTAAATCCCAAATGTCCTAATCTCTCATGCCAGATTTGCAAACTTGCAACGTGAGCATCAATCTCATTAGGTACTACTCGGAATAACATTCTAAAGAGATTATTGCTTTGTCGAATTCCTTTGGCAACTGGAGAACCTTGATGATATAGTTCGACACTATCATTTTTAAATACAATTTTATGGTTTTTATCCATGCAGGCTCCCACAGAAAGTAAATTTTTATTCAGATTTGGAATATAAAGAACATTTTCCAGCTTACCTGTTAGCCATTGACCATTTACAAGACGTACAACATTTACTGTACCTTGGCCTTGTACTTCACAAATAGTGCCGTCTCCCAGAAATACCTTCTCGCCGCTGATTTTTTCAAAAATAGTAAACCATTCTCTGCGATAAGTCATGTGTTTGGAGGCACCGCTATCCAATATCCAAATGTCTTCAGTTTTCAGTGACAGGAACTGTGAAGAGTCTACTGATTCGGCAGCAAAAGCATGTTCTCCTTCTCTTTTAAATAGTTCTGGATTCTGTTTCATATCCTTGCGTTTCTTCCTGCAGTATTTTGTCAAATGTCCAGGTTTTTGACAATAATGACAGATAAATTTGTTTTTTTCTGATTTTGATTGAATGACATTTTTTGAGCTAGACTTAGGTGAATTCGTATTTATAGCCGAAAGAGCACCTGTAACTTCATCTATCGTTGTCATCCTTGTTTCTTCTCGAATTAACCGCGAACATAAATTTTCAACGGTTTGCTTATCTGAATCGAGATTATCCCAAGCTGTAACAAAAGGACTATATTTAGATGGTAGAGTACCCAAAATTTTAGCCATAATCGTGACAGTCGAAATATTTTCTCCAATGTCTTTTAATTGATTTGCCATGTTTTCAATTTTACTGACATGTTGAGCGATAGAGTTATTTGAAGACATACGATATTCATGAAATTTGGTCATTAATGTCAGTTTACTCGTTTCACTTTTTTGTTCGTGAATTGTAGATAATTTGTCCCACATTGCTTTAGCAGTATCACATGTGATAAGCAATTCAAGTTGCTTCATGTCAACAGAAGACGAAAGAATATACATGGCTTTGGCATTATTTTTGATCCACGTTTTAATTGCTTCTTCATTCGTTGTGGTTGGGGCAGGTTTTCTCTCGCTACCATCTACAACACCGAGTAGTCCATTTGCTACGAGAATCGTCTTGATCTGAAATTTCCATGTTTGGAAATTTGTACCATCAAATTTCGTAATTCCGCGAATATCAATTTGTTCTGCCATAATTCACTTCAAAGAAAAGAAAATTAATTTCATCAGGATCTACTACAAAACGTGGTCTGGGCCCATAACCTGTTGTAACATGAGGTTGTCCGCAGACGTAGAGAAGCCTGGTAGAGGATAAAGATTTATAATTGTATAAAACACTTTGTATTCACCTTAAACATTTATTTTATTAGAAATACAATTTATTAAGTGAACATTTACAATTAATAATAAGAGTGAATGACAGGTTCGCAGAAAATATTGTATGTTGATGTATCTAACAAAAACATATATTTTTAATAAAAAAAAAGAGTATATGAATATAAAACATAGTGACCATGTATATCCACAATCATAGAAAGCGTAGGAAATATTATTTTGCAACAGTTACTAATATTATTTTGTAATGATTAATTCTTTGATAGTGACATGTATGTATCTGTCAGTTACATACATTTGAATAACTGCGTTTTGTTTGTTTAATTCGTAGGCTCTGGGATTTAAATTATAGATTTTATAAATGTATCTATAAAATATATAGAAAAAGTATTAATGCAAATCTATAGAAAATTTTATAATCTTTAATTTTTATAACATTATTGTCAAAAAAATTACATTTACAGGTATTTTTCGAAGAAAAACTATTTTAAGCTTCTAGCAAAGTGCCATTTTTGATTATCCGATTTTCACCAAACCATTAGGAGAGAGTGGGGCAAGAGTGAACGGTTTTTTGATAATATGTAATAAATTTCATATATGAAATATTTCAGCAGTTTTATTGAACTCTAAATATAGTTCATAAATTTGCTTACATATAAAAAAATTAAAATAATTCTTTTCTATTATAGTAAATAAACTGTATGTTTTTTATTTAAAAAAATTAGTGTTCACTCTTGCCACGCATGGTGAGGCAAAAGTGAACGACTGAAAAAATGTTGCCTAAGCACGACAAAAATCACATATATATTTGTCGGCATTTAGTTTAACGTTAATGTATCCTTCGTGTACCCACTGATGACATTTTCCGCAAATAATTCGGTCTTCAACAGATGTACTGTATTTTTCTTTACAACAAATACAAATACAGTCGTCTTCATTAACAGTTGTCGTGTTATTACTATTGTTTTGCTTGACTATTCCTGTAATCCAGAAGTAGATGCCTGCGATAGATTCCTTTTAATCTTTTTTGCTTCCTTTAATCGTTTTCCTTTTAAAATTTGCTCCAATTCTTGTTTATATGGGGAAATTGTTTTAATTTCAGGGCAAGAGTAAACACTATGTTTACTCTTACCCCGTTTAATATTATCACAAAAATTGTATTTATCCCGTGTTCTACGCCACTGTTTAAACTTTCTGTCAGCAAACTTTGTAGAGGATGGTACACACTTTAATGCAATATTCACTATTTTATTGGTTCTTTTTTATTTCACGTGCAATATAATAATACTTTGACTTTAATCTTGTATCAAAATGATGCAATATACAAACTGTAATTTTGTTTTAATAAACTTGACAATGTTCTTCTATTTCACGTATAAATGACAGTATAGTACCATGTTTTACCGCTAGGGTTGTCAAGCCGAACTGTATAAATTAGCGGGATATTTTAATTGTTTACTCTTGCCTCGCGTACACTCTTGCCCCACTCTCCCCTACAGAAAAAGTTCGAAATACAAGGTTTCAAAATTTTCTGAATGATAGTATTTGAGTTAGAGTGGAGGATCCATACATACACACATTCACACATACACACAGGCATCATCGTGAAAATGTTAATATTGGATTCTAGGGACCTTAAAACGTGGTCATTTGCCAAAATCTCGATATGCGATTTTCAGCACGATCCCTATACCTCCCTTACTAGGGATGGCGGAAGGTAAAAATGAGTAAATATGAAATGAGATGAGAGTGAGATGAAATTTTTTATCACCTTGTGAGAAAATTTCAAGAATAGGTATCCTGGTTTATCAATTCTAGCCAAAATTTAATATATTGTTCCCCTTTATACAGAATGTCTCACAACTCGCGCCCCAGACGAAACTAACACTTGCCGACGACAATAGGTTGCTAACAAATAGAAGAAAATAATTTGCGGCTGCTTGCATAACGGAGTTACAAGACTTTTTAATCCACCAATCCCGGAAGGATATCTTGAGGTGTAATATTATTACAAAATAAAACATTGCTAGGTTTTAAAAATACTACTAGTGAGTTATAAAATTTGTTTGACTTACAGTAATTTTGACACTTTAGAGTTGACTTTTCACTGTCAACAAATTTAGGTTAGCGAAGGTGTCATCCGAGATCATAATTTATATCGTACAGTGCAACGTGTTGTAGCAACTGTGTGAAATGTGTTAAACGAAAATATTATTGTCATTTGATCTGGCATAACTTGACCGGTCTCATGCGTCCTTCCGATGGCTCTCAATATCACTTTATAATCCACAAGATTTCTATCCCGAAAACGTTCCGAATAGACTCGTGCTGCCTCTCTGGCGTTACGTCCACATTCTCCGAATATTATAATCATTTCTAAGTAATCAGCGGCTGAATACATGGTAAGAATTTGCGTTTTTTATTCACCTTGTCAAATTTAATTTGACACTGACATTTTTCGAAAACTACAGTCGCCCACACATTTTAAAGAAGATTTGATTTGTATAAAACCCTAGTAACGTAAAATTACGGCAAACACACGTTAAAGGTGTAGGTCTCTGATTGGTTAATTTTAAGACGTCTTTTCTCGAATATCTTTTGAGCTAGATTTTTTTTTCTTCGAAATTACACATCCGAGTGCAGTCTCGTATTTCCTCATTGGCTCTGGGGCGCGAGTTGTGAGACAGCCTGTATAAAAGTCTTAATAGGAAGTTGAAAAGTTTTGGATTATATCATAATATATTTATCACGAAAATCTTTTCAGAGCTTCCAGTAAAGTATCACTTCCGGTTTATAAATTTTAGCCAAATTCTTATGTTATTCAGGACATTTTCGCAACAAAAAGTGATATTTAAGTTCACTCCTCATATTTATTATTTAAACTACAGGCCTACAATTAATATATCTACCTAGGTCTTACCATTTCCAAGCGGGTAAGTTAAAATTACGTATAAAGAAAATAGCTATTTGTTATTTTTCACGCTGTTCAATTCCCTATTGCGTCGTTATTTATTTATATAGAAAGTTTACATGCATTGTAATTAAAATTATTTCCAAGTTTCAGCTAGAGTTCCGAAATTAATACCCTCAAAGTTTTCAAAACAATCTCTATCCATAACTCAGTCACTTAACTGGCCCTAATTATCTTCCAAAAAACCTCATAGCTGATATCCGATCGAACTCGCTTGCAACTATCCAATAAAACCAATACACAAGTTCTAAGTAGCGTAACCACTTGGCGAATTCCTCAAAAGTCTTTGTTTCGGCTCTATCGGCATCAGGAGTAGATCTGCCTTTTACAGCTTCTTACTGTTCGCTTTTCATATTGTTTCGATTACGTTACGTCGACACCTTCGCGTTCACCTCGGTAAATTGCAAAAGACGGAGGTTAGAGAATTATAGGTTAGAAACCACTTGTGGAAGATTCGCACAGCGCGGAAGCGAGGTATGATTAAATTCAAATGCTTAATTAGCTACTTTGAAACGTGTTTTACAATATTATACACTGCATAGGTTATTAGCAGATAATTTCGCAAATGAATAAGCTATTTGCTGGGGTAATATAACACGAAATATAAACAAGAATTTGTTTTAATATCGCAAAACAAATGATGATAAATAAGTAATGAGAAATGGAATATACAGGCATGCAGTCAATATACAAACACAAACTCATAACTGTTCGATCGGTTTACATTTTCAATAAATTGTAAAACATAAATAAATGGGCAGAAATTTCTACAAAATTATTTCGGCTACTTTAAATATAGATCTAAGAATCTGATGTGGCCAGCACATAACCTCTCACCAGATATTTTACCTGGTTGTACGCATAAAACAAAAAATATTTTTAATTACAAATTCATGTCTCACTACAAAATAATTCTCACATATATTTGCAGAAATCTATGGGATATTTTAATGTAAATTATGTACAATAAATACAATTTCTTTATTTTCAATATCCTGAAATTTTCTTTTTCTACTTTCCTTTTCTTTTTCTTTATATTCGTCATTTTTTCGCAAATTCCTTTTATATTCTTTTTTACGTATATTCTTTTGCGTTGTTGACTTTTTTATTTTCATAATGATGTACAAATATTTTTGACAGTGGCATACAAATATTTTTGACAGTGACATTTATGTGTCAATTACAAATATTTGAATTTCTTGCCTTGAAGTAGTTTGATCTGAGATTTTTTACATCAAATTATTTTATATGCATTTCTTTATCTCTAGGTATACGGATCGGATCTAGGTATACGGATCGTGCTAAAAATCGCATATCGAGATTTTGGTAAATGACCACGTTTTAAGGTCCCTAGAATCCAATTTTAACATTTTCACGATGATGTCTGTGTGTATGTGAGTATGTGTGTGTGGATCCTCCACTCTAACTCAAATACTATCATTCAGAAAGTTTTGAAAACTTGTATTTTGAATTTTTTCTGTAATGGAAAGAGCCCATTAGATTTTGATGAAAATCGAATAACCGAAAATGGCACTTTACTAGAAGCTCAAAATAGTTTTTCTTCGAAAAATACCTTTAAATGTTATTTTTTTGAGATTAATGTTATTATAAAATTTAAAGATTATTAAATTTTCTAGAGATTTGCATTAATACTTTTTCTATATTTAAATCCCAGAGCCAACGCTTTAAATAAACAAAACGCAGTTATTCAAATGTATGTAACTGACATAAATGTCACTGTCAAAGAACTAATCATTTCAAAATAATATTCGTAACGTTTTAAAGAAAAGGAATTCAATACAGTTTCCTGCATAAGTAAATATGTTGGTATGTATTTAGATTCATATAATTCACAAAAATGTTTAAGCTAATCCTCATTTTTGGATTAGTGAATTCTATTCTATCCCGGTATTTAAAATTTAATCTTCATTTTATTATAGCTCCAGTGGCTCAATGGTTAGACCAACGCCTCATGTCATGAGTGCCCTCGGAGCTCTGGGTTCGAATCGCACTAAGGCATGGATATGTGTGAATGTGAACCCACTCTGTAATTGGGATTTAATCATGTTGAGGGGTTTAAAATAAGGTAGTTCCTTGGATTAGATTAAAGTATAATTTAAGAAATAAACTGTCGAAATTAGAGTAAAATTCGGTAATCCAAAAATAAGGATTAACTTAATCTTTTTTGTGACTCGGGCTGTAAATGGCCGGAGGTATTGTGTTGGCCACATCAGATTTTTATTTTATATTAATATGCTTTATACTAAAATTTATATGTAATACTTATTTTTTCAAAAGCCGTTAGCTTGGCAAACCCTATTATTTTTCTTATTATTAACCAGACTCTGATTAAAATGATTGTTTTAAAAATATTATCGTTTAAAAGAAGATAAACTGATAAAGCAATCTATTAATTTGTTATCATTAATCGGGTTCCAATTACTTTATCGATTATCCAAGCCAGCAATGCCTGAATAAACGTCCAATGTCAAACAGTCGACAGCTGAGACAATGAGGAAAATGGATGAAATGTAATTGTTTTCGCTCAAGCCACCAATGTTACAAATACGTCCATCTAAGCAATCTTCCAAAATTTAATTAAAAATCATTTTAGTCTCCCCTTCACTGAATTTTTTTATCAAATTTAAAAAAGATGCTCACGCCAATTTATCATTTAATTTGAATATTTTATAAGTGCGCAACAGGGAAAATAATTTAATATGTAAAGCCCTGTTAAAAATGGTGTATGAATGAAATATAAAAACTAATTTCTCATTCATATTTTGTGTGGGAAGGCAGATTTCACACTAATACTTTTTAAATGAATTTATGAATGTATGAATAAAAATTATTGGCGTAATTAGTCATATTTGTGAAAGGTCAGTTTTCTGCGTAGGATATGAAATATATATTGATATATTAATTGATGTCTGTAATGAAAAACGTGAATTAGCAATTGTTTTCTAAAATGCATTCATATGTTAGCATTATATGTCATTTGCTTTAAACTATATAATAATTAATTGTAATTTGTAACAATATGCTGGTCACAATAATTTATTACATGATAGAAAATCTTCCTAGGTATTGATATTTTAAAATTTAAATTCTATAGGGCGCGAGCAGACACGTGACTCGAGCGACCTTGACATGCTTGGAATCAGCTGATTTGTGTGCGCATGTCATTTTGACAAGAACGATGTCACGTTGACAGTACCAATGTTTTGACTTATTTTGATTCTGAACTGCTTTAATGTTATTATTTTACAATTTTTAGGCAGTAAAACAAAATTAAAAATAATATTTTAGCAGTTAAAAATCAAAATAAATCAAAGCATTGGTCTTGTCAAAGTGACATTGTTCTTGTCAAAATGACATGCGCACACAAATCAGCTGATTTCAAGCACGTCAAAGTCGCTCGAGTCACGTGTCTGTTCGCGCCCTATTAGCTAAAATTTATTTGAGCTGTTTAAAATATTTTTGAGCTGTGTCATTGAGCAGTAAGATAAATATTACGACAGTAAAAGGCATATTTAGACAGTAAAAAAATATGTCAGCAGCAAGGCTAATATTTTGTCCACGATATTCGTAGACTTACGAAATTTGTACAAAATACATGGAACTGACGGATTTTTACCTTCCGTCACCTTTACGAAAGGAAGGTATTGTCTTTGGTCAAAAATTTCGGTGGTGTTTTTAATGAATAAGAACGTTTTAAGGTCCCTAGAATACGATTTTACTATTTTTACGATGATGTCTGTATGTGTGTGTGTGTGTGTGTGTGTGTGTGTGTGTGTGTGTGTGTGTGTATGTATGTGTGTGTGTATGTGTGTGTATGTGTGTGTGTGTGTGTGTGTGTGTGTGTGTGTGTGTGTGTGTGTGTGTGTGTGTGTAACAAAATTTTCGTCTACGATAACTCTAAAACTACAATTCCAAAAATTATAATTCTTTCGTATTCCTCTTCGTTGCATCCATATGAAGAACTGATTAGATTTTGGTTATAATTGGTCAACCGGAAGTACCCTCATTTAAAGATTTTAACATTTTTTCTTGAAAAAACGATGTTAAATATCATTTTTTCATATTTAATGTGATTATAAATATTAAAGAACATTGTATTCTCTATACGATTTGCCTGCATTTTATACTTCATATTAAATGGATATAGAGTTATAAAATTATAAAGAAATTAAATTTCATAAATTAGCTATAGCTATGCTAGAAACAGCTACTATATTAAGCAAATTCTGATTGAAAGATGTCAGTGTCAAGTGCAATTGACATATTCGTAGTATATTTGTATTATAATTTTACTCAAAATACAGGATCTTTTTGCTCGAAACTCTCTGTCTGGAATTTGTATAAAATACAAACAACTGTCGAAAGGTAATGTACAACAAGAAATTTAGAAACTTTTTCAAGGAACTTTCCTTATGGATTTTATAGAAAATACATAGGTAGATACCGCATTTACCGACTGTGTTCGAAAACACCAGTCGTAAAAAGTTACCGTATTCGAAAATTGTACAATATTTACCAAATTCATCTACCGGATTCATGAAGAATCTAATCTCAAAAAAGGTAGTGATGCAAAGCGAAGTGAACGCATTAAATTGAAAATGTGTTCAAAGTAGGACTCTGCTCAGTTTGTTAACTACATTAAATTTCTAACCCGTTTCAAATTTTCAATTTTTTTATGAGTTATGGATTTACCCCTGTTTACCACTTGCGTTCTTAAAATATTGATTCCGGTAGCTATAACCTGATAAACAGCTGTTTACCGGTAACAGTTCACCGGTAGAATTTTCGTAAATGCCTCATATAACTGATGGAAGGTAATGTGCTGGCCACATTAGATTTTTTAAATGAAATGCCAAATTGAAAATGGTACCGTTTAAAAAAATTTATCTGAATAGGTCATTACCACTATGCCTCTAAATTTAAAAACAAAAGAGTTATTTCAAGTTAAAATTTAAATATTATATTTCTTATTTTAATACATTATTATTTTGAAAACATCTCAATAGTTGTAGAGCGTATCCGCGCATAATAGATTGTATATTAAATCAAATCTTCTTTTTAGTTGAATTCAACTATACTTAAAACAATTGAGCATGTAACGAATATAAATCTTTCATTGCATGACAAGAAAAAATTGAAAGTTATCGTAATTCTCGCGCAGACAGTTGATAAGTTTGATTTCGCACTAGAGAAAAGTCAAGACGCCATATTTCATTTCGTAGCAAAAGATTTATTTCATAAACTTCTATGTCTAGTCTTCCGGCACTTTTTCTTCGATTTTTAACAAACGTGTTTTCCGACAGATGTAAAAACTTCCACAAGAAAAATGTTGTAAACTGAACCAACAAAACTAAAAATAAATATTGCTCATGGAAGAACTACACCGATTTTCTTTAAAAGTTAGAAAACTCGATTTATTATCACCAACAGAACAGAGAGCTTTGGTTTAAATCCGAAGATGACAAGATAAAAATCTGGTGTGGCCAATACAATACCTCCCGCCATTTACCACCACAAAACTTATTAAATTTCTACAGATTTGCACAATAACTTTTTCTATATATTGTATGGGTAAATTTATAAAATTATCTACAATTTAAATCCCGGAGCCTACGCTTTAAACCAGCACAACTCCTTGGTTACACAGTTCCACAAATGTATGAAATTAATAATGGTAACGTTTTAGAAAGAAAATAATAAATAGAACCATAGTTATATGGAATGGATCTTAATACAGTTTCCAGCATAACTAAATATGTAATATGTAAGTATGAATATTTAAATTAATAAAAATTTAATAGCGGGAGGTATTGTGTTGGTCACATCAGATTTTTTGACAATTAAATGAAGATTAAAATTTAAATACCGGGATAAAATAGAATTCACTAATCCAATAGTATATTATATATTCAGGGACTAAAGTGCATATTCAATCCCGTGGGTGAAGTTTATTAATAAATAAATAATCACCTGAGGGATTGAATGCACTTTAGTCCTGTGGTATATATGCTATTTTTCGCACTCCTGTATCAAATGGAACCATATTAATGTAAAAGAAATTAATCTTACAATTAGACAATACAAATGTCAAAAATTTTATTCAAATTTAAATTCAGCACCTGCTCAAAATGTAGTGCAGATACGAATAAATAAATCATAGTAACTATATGATGTTATGGAAACATCTTGTTTATTTTTACTTTAGTCCCCCAGGGATTTTTTTTATATTTAATCCCTCTGGGATTGAATTTGAACTTTCGTCCCTGAAATGAGTGATTAGAATCGCTCTTTAGTCTCGGGAGTGCGAAAAAATGAGAACTAGCTTAAACTTTTTTGCGAATCATTAATTTTTATTAATCTAAACATATTTACATATGCTGGAAACTATATTGATTTCCCTTCCTATTGTTCTATTTACTTTTATCTTTTTAAAACGTTACTATTATTAATTTGAAATGATTAATTCTTTGACAGTGACATTCATCTGTCAGTTACATACATTTGAATAACTGCGCAACCAAGGAGTTTTGATTGTTCAAAGCGTAGGCTCCGGGATTTAAATTATAAATAATTTTATAAATTTATCCATAAAATATATAGAAAAATATTAATGCAAATCTGTAGAAAATTTAATAATCTTTAATATTTATAATAACATTAATCTCGAAAAAATAACATTTAAAGGTTATTTTTCGAAGAAAAACTATTTTGAGCTCTTAGTAAAGTGCCATTTCCGGTTATCCGATTTTCACCAAAATCTAATGTGCTCTTTCCATTACAGAAAAAGTTCGAAATACAAGGTTTCAAAATTTTCTGAATTATAGTAGGTCTGTTCGTTTCGCTACTTTGCGTCTGCGGTTTACTGCCGCCTCCATACAAAGTATATGGTCCCGGCAGTAAACCGTAGACGCAAGGGTGTGAAACGAACAAACCTAATATTTGAGTTAGAGTGGAGGACCCACACATACGTATACACACATACACACACAGACATCATCGTGAAAATGTTAATATTGGATTCTAGGGACAATAAAACGTGGTCATTTACCAAAATCTTGATATGCGATTTTTAGCACGATCCCTATAGTTCCCTTACCAAGGGTAGCGGGAGATAAAAATGATAAATTTTTAAACTCATCATATTTTTGGCCGTAACTAAACATGCATTTTTGGGGACTCACAACTCCTAAATTGTTTGAAATATTTTCATATTAAAATATAAATGAAATCGCGGTTCCGTATCAGCTAGTTCATTATAAAATGTCTATATTTCAAAATTGTTTATTAAATTTTGAGTGCTTATAAAATATTGGTTCTTGAGGTTCTGAACGAAATTTCTCCAGTTTTCCAATTTCCCATTTATCACTTGTGGGCTTGGAGTTTGAAGTTAATAATTGATACGAAAAGTGGTTGATAATAACTAGTTTGTGGCCTACACTATACCTCCCGCCATTACATTTTTATTAATTTAAATATACATACTTAAATATGTACTTATGCTAGAAACTGTATTAAGCTCCATTCCATATAACTATGGTCCTGTTTACTATTTTCTTTTTAAAACGTAATTTGAAATTATTAGTTCTTTGACAGACATTTATCTGTCAGTTACGTAAATTTGAAATATGAACTGTGTATCTACTGAGTTGTGTTTGTTTAAAGTCTAGGCTCTGGTATTTAAATTACAGATGAATCTATATATTTATTCATAAAATATATAGAAAAAGTATTAATGCAATCTGTAGAAAATTTCGTAATCTTTAATTTTTATAATACCTACATATGTGTATCTGTATAATAACCAAGAGAAAGGGTGTATTCACTTTTTGTAAAAAATATCGAATATCTCGAAAAAGAAAAGAGATATCAACCTTTGGTTTTAAAATCTTAAATCTACACCCTTCAAACTACTTAAATACAAATTTTCAGAATTTTTAATTTTTTAAAAATTTCGACCATTTTTTAAACCACACCATTCTCATACCCAAAAATGGGTGTGTTGTACGCCTTCAACGACCTCACCAGTAAATTCCTCGTGCCAAAAACCATGAGTATACCAATTTTCATCAAATTATTCCAACGGATACATTTATTATTAAACATTATTCAAAATAGTCAAAAACTGAAAAAATCGCAAGGGGTACACCTTAGATTTTTTTGCGATTTTTGGCCATTTTCAGAATTATGAAAATTGGTATGCTTATGTAATTTTGCTCGTAGAATCTAATGGTGATATCGCCAGCGGTGTATAATTGACCATTTTTGGGATATAACCCAAAAATGGGCATTTTTGAGCAAAGTTTTGAGGTCGAATATCTCGGACACGAAAAGAGATATCGACCTGTGGTTTTAAAATCTTAAATCTAGATTCTTCAAACTACTTACATACAAATTTTCAGATTTTTTTTTTTTTAAATTTCGGCCATTTTTTATATCTCACTATTCTCACACCCAAAAATCTGATGTCGCCAACATCAAACCTTCCACTATTTAATTTTTATTAATTTAAATATACATACTTACATATTTAGTTATTGCGGAAACTGTATTAAGATCCACTCCGTATGAACTGTGTAACCAAAGAGTTTTGCTTGTTTAAAGCGTAGTATCCAGGATTAAATTTGTTGATAATTATATAAATTTACCCATAAAATATATAGTAAAAGTATTAGTGCAAATCTGTAGAAAATAATAATCTTTAATTTTTATAATACCTAACATTAATCTTGGAAAAATAACATATAAAGGTATTTTTCGAAGAAAAACTATTTTGAGCTTCTAGTAAATTGCCATTTCCGGTTATCCGATTTACACCAAAATCTAATGGGCTCTTTCCATTACAGAAAAAGTTCGAAATACAAGGTTTCAAAATTTTCTGAATGATAGTATTTCAGTTAGAGTAAAGGATCCACACATACATACACACATATACACATACACACATACACACATACACACATACACAAATACACACACACAGACATCATCGTGATAATGTTAAAATTGGATTCTAGGGACCTTAAAACGTGGTCATTTACCAAAATCTCCATATGCGATATTTAGCACGATCCCTATACCTCCCTTACCGGCGGCAGGTAAAAATAGTATAGGAGATAAAAATGATAAATTTTTAAACTCATATT
This sequence comes from Harpalus rubripes, assembly GCA_963082715.1. NCBI lineage: Eukaryota > Metazoa > Arthropoda > Insecta > Coleoptera > Carabidae > Harpalus > Harpalus rubripes. The sequence continues at coordinate 73,970,394 of OY720448.1, read as the reverse complement.
TTTGGCCGAGACTAAACATGCATTTTTGGGGGCTCACAACTCCTAAATTGTTTGAAATATTTTCATATTAACACTAAAATCGTATTGTTTGAGGTTAAAATATAAATTAAATCGCGGTTCCGTATCAGCTAGATCATTATAAAATGTGTATATTTCAAAATTCTTTATTAAATTTTGAGTGCTTATGAAATAATGGTTCTTGAGGTTTAATATATTTCATATCAAATTTAATTTAGTAGAGCACCCACAGCTAATGTAGGTGTTGCACAAGAAAATTGTTTTTCTTTGAAATTTCTCCAAGTTCTGAACGAACTTTCTCCAGTTTTCCAATTTTCCATTTATCACATACACCCACAGTTTCTGTCGATCACTTCCTGAGTATTCGGAGGGAATGTGGGAAATATAACATAACAAATCATTTTCACTGTTAATAATTTTTTGCACGCCATTGCCAAAAATTTACAGAGGCATGTTCGAAATTCGAACTAATAATATAATAATAGTTTTATTGTACAAAAGACTGCACAATGCACGGTATAGATAATAATAATAATAATAATAATAATAATAATAATAAACTTTATTGCCCAACAGATTCCAGTTACAGGGCTAACTTATACTATATAAATATATTTAATATAACATACAAACAAATAATATGAATGAAGAAATCAAGTGTAGGGTACAAATATATATATATATATATATATATATATATATATATATATATATATATATATATATATATATATACGGGGTGGTGACTTGGAAGACGCAGCATAGGGATTTAATGTGGAGTTATTTGCTCCCCTAATTATTTTAGAAAAATTGTATTTAATTTTTTAAATAAAATAAATAAATATATCATCACGGCATATTACCCATTACTGGGTGTGTACGCGCAGATATCGGTAATGATGATGACATATTTGTACCGTGCGGGCATATACCAAGCGTCACCTCACCTGCTGGCGTGGAGAGTGCACCACAGGGGTCAATTTTGTGCCATTTAAAATTGGAAATATTTGGCGTCGGTCGTAATCGAACCAGGTTCCCCAGATTCGCGACCAGACACTCAGGCACGCGGCCGCGAGACCCCATTTAACTTTTTGCTACAGAAAAAAATACTGCATCCGAATATGCTATTGTTTACAATTTTTCAATTTCCGAAACCGTAAAAATAGTGGAAAACAATAATAACATTTTTGCAAAAATCATTGATGCCATGGAATAAAAATTTAAACAAATATCAAATAAACAATTATCAACAGATTGGGGCATTGTTTAATGATAAATGGTTGTTTATGATATATTATTTTATATTAAAATAAAAATCCTTTTTCCCAATACATTTTACAAGTTAAGAAATCTTAAATTTCGTTCTCGTCAAATCACATTGTTGTAATCAACAATTCGATTGTTGTCATCAACTGCAATAAAAGTGTTTTCATTTTCCTCATTTTGAAAATAAGTTAAAACGTCAAGAATCTGTGACAGTTGCTTGCGCTTTTGTTAATTTTTTTGTTGCATGGCACCAATGATTTTTGCAAAAATGTTATTATTGTTTTCTATTATTTTTTTTTTAGAAATTGAAAAATTATAAACAATAGCACGGCGGATGCAATATTTTTTTCTGTAGCAAAAATCTAAATACAATTTTGCTCTAAAATAATTAGGGGAGCAAATAACTGTACATTAAGATTTTACCATTAGAACCCCTATGCTGCGTCATCCAAGTCACCACCCTGTATATATATATATATATATATATATATATATATATATATATATATATATATATATATATATATATATATATATATATATATATATATATATGTATGTATATACTTTCTGTAATCCTGCATATCCGGTCAATCTCTAAAAATATTTTGACACACGAAAACGTACACAATTACAATACAAGAAATAAAACTGATCTTATTGTTCCTAAGCACAGATTAACCTTATGCACACATAATCCTAACATTATTGGTGTTAAACTCGTAAATAAGCTACCCAGTATTATAAAGAATTTAAAATCTGAAACATTATTTAAAACTAAATTAAAAGATTTTTTAACTGACAAGTGTTACTACTCTGTGGATGAATACTTAAATGATAACTTATAGTTTTAATCTAATTTCATGTAAATTTAAATTTGTATTTTACCGACAAGCCACATATCAATGTAATTGGTCTATTGGCAGAATAAATTTATTATTATTATTATTATTATTATTATTATTATTATTATTATTATTATTATTATTATTATTATTATTATTATTATTATTATTATTATTATTATTATATACAGGGTTCTATAAATATTGCTCATTTGTAGTGCTAGCCATGGAATTTAAACAAAATTACAAAGAAATGCATATCGTTTGAACTGTCAGAAATTCGATTTTCAAATAAAAATTACAGATAATTATATTCTATCCTAAGTCCTTAAAAATATTTTGTTTTTATAATCTACATCTAAATTATTAACCTGCAGAATCGAAATTCTGACAATTCAAACGATATGCATTTCTTTATAATTTTGTTTAAATTTCATGGCTATCACTACAAATGAGTAATATTTATAAAATTTCACATTGGATTTTACAGGTTACTAAACATGCAAAATAAAATCTGTTTAATGGTGCTGGCGTAGAATTTAATTCTCTACAACATTTTTTTGAAACATTTTTGTTTAAAATTAAATGGGAAGTTTTGCACAAGGAAAAACTGATTTCCCATGTTAAACGCCTATGGCCCGCTTTTTAATTAACATCCTGTGTATATACTGTGTAGAAATGCACAGACAAATAAAATAAATCAAACAACATTATAGGAATATATTTTCATTCCACTTGGTTTCCGCAATGTTACACATGATGTGGATCGATGACCGCAACAGAACATCAGTGCGCGCTGATGGTAAATGGAAAGTCCAGGAGTTTAACGTTGGAAGACTAACAACATCATGAGCGGGAGGAGACAGACCCTATCTGCGTATTATGTAGCATCGCAAGTGCGCCTTACGTACTCGTCCTGAAATTCCGAAACTAATCTCTCCGTACGCTACTGCTTCGATTTACATCTGTAACTTTTTGCTTTGAGCGGCTAAATTCTTCGCATTCCAATGATTCAGTCCGCACATACAACGTGATTTTTACTTTTCAGTCGGCTGGCTGTCCATCGAACTGGACTCTCACACAAGCACACATTCGAATTACATTACCGTGTTCATGTATGCAGATTTGTTCACTTCTGTTGCTGTCACATACATTTAACCACGTTTTGAAACAGATATTTCATTCGTACGCAGATTCAATATTGTGGATTTATTAGCTGTATTTTCATTGTACGAGTACCTGACGGAAGGTAAATACTATGAGTACCACTAGAGTTTTGCAATTTCAAAGCCCTGTAGCACTTTATAGGGAATAGTTTTTTTACCTCCCGCTACCCTTGGTCAGGGTGCTAAAAATCGCATATCGAGATTTTGGTAAATGAAACAAATGAAAACATAATTATTATTAGTTTCCACAATAACTAAATATGTAAGTATGTATATATAAATTAATAAAAATTAAATAGCGGGAGGTTTGGTGTTGGCCACATCAGATTTTTGGGTATGAGGATGGTGTGGTTTAAAAAAGGGTGGAAATTTTTTAAAAAAATAAAAATTATGAAAATTTATATTCAAGTAGTTTGAACGCTGGCGATATCGCCATTAGATTCTACGAGCAAAATTACATAAGCATACCAATTTTCATAATTTTTGAACAACTATTACAATCTCCAGAAGGAAAAGTCTGAAAATGCCAAAAATCGCAAAAAATCTAAGGTGTACCCCTTGCGATTTTTTTAGTTTTTGACGATTTTAAAGAATGTTTAATAATAAATGTATCCGTTGGAATATTTTGATGAAAATTGGTATACTTATGGTTTTTGGTCCGAGGAATTTACTGGTGAGGTCGTTGAAGGTGTACGGCACACCCATTTTTGGGTATAAGGGTGGTGTGGTTTAAAATAGGGTCGAATTTTTTTAAAAAAATAAAAATTCTGAAAATTTGTATTTAAGTAGTTTGAACGGTGTAGATTTAAGATTTTAAAACCACAGGTCGATATCTCTTTTCGTGTCCGAGATATTCGTTCTCAAAACTTTGCTCATATCCCAAAAATGGTCAATTATACACCGTTCGCGATATCACCATTAGATTCTACGAGCAAAATTGCATAAGCATACCAATTTTCATAATTTTTTAACAACTATTACAATCTCCAGAAGGAAAAGTCTGAAAATGGCCAAAAATCGCAAAAAATCTAAGGTGTACGTACCCCTTGCGATTTTTTCAGTTTTTGACAATTTTAAAGAATGTTTAATAATAAATGTATCCGTTGGAATATTTTGATGAAAATTGGTATACTTATGGTTTTTGGTACGAGGAATTTACTGGCAAGGTCGTTGAAGGTGTACGGCATACCCATTTTTGGGTATAAGGGTGGTATGGTTTAAAAAAGGGTCGAAATTTTTTAAAAATTAAAAATTCTGAAAATTTGTATTTAAGTAGTTTGAAGGGTGTAGATTTAAGATTTTAAAACCACAAGTCGATATCTCTTTTCGTGTCCGAGATATTTGCCCTCAAAACTTTGCTCAAAAATGCCCATTTTTGGGTCATATCCCAAAATTGGTCAATTATACACCGCTGGCGATATCACCATTAGATTCTACGAGCAAAATTACATAAGCATACCAATTTTCATAATTTTTGAACAACTATTACAGTCTCCAGAAGGAAAAGTCTGAAAATGGCCAAAAATCGATTTTTTCAGTTTTTGACAATTTTAAAGAATGTTTAATAATAAATGTATCCGTTGGAATATTTTGATGAAAATTGGTATACTTATGGTTTTTGGTACGAGGAATTTACTGGTGAGGTCGTTGAAGGTGTACGGCACACCCATTTTTGGGTATAAGGGTGGTGTGGTTTAAAAAAGGGTCGAAATTTTTAAAAAATTAAAAATTCTGAAAATTTGTATTTAAGTAGTTTGAAGGGTGTAGATTTAAGATTTTAAAACCACAGGTCGATATCTCTTTTCTTTTTCGAGATATTCGATATTTTTTACATAAAAGTGTATACACCCTTTCTCTCGGTTATTATTGCAGATACGAGTACACATATTGCTTATTGAATTGTGTGAAAATTGTATAATTATGGAACTTCCGGTATAACCGGAAGTGACATCAACTTTGTAAATTTAAATACAACCTACACTATTTTTACCTCCCGCTACCCTTGGTAAGGGAGGTATAGGGATCGCGCTAATAATCGCATATCGAGATTTTGGTAAATGACCACGTTTTAAGGTCCCTAGGATCCAATTTTAACATTTTCACGATGATGTCTGTGTGTATGGGTGTGTGGATCCTCCACTCTAACTCAAATACTATCATTCAGAAAATTTTGAAACCTTGTATTTCGATCTTTTTCTGTAATGGAAAGAGCCCATTAGATTTGGTGTAAATCAGATAACCGGAAATGGCACTTTACTAGAAGTTCAAAATAGTTTTTCTTCGAAAAATACCTTTAAATGCTATTTTATTCATGTCATGTTATCATAAAAATTAAAGATTATTAAATTTTCTACAGATTACAAACAAAACTCCTTGGTTGCGCAGTTATTCAAATGTATGTAACTGACAGATAAATGTCACTGTCAAAGAACAAATCATTTTAAATTAGTAATAGTAACGTTTTAAAAAGAAAAAACTAAATAGAACAATAGGAAAGGAAATCAATACAGGTATTTAGATTAATAAAAATTAACGATTCGCAAAAAAGTATAAGCTAATTCTTATTTTTGGATTAGTGAATTCTATTTTATCCCGGTATTTAAAATTTAATCTTCGTTTTATTATTATAAAAGGTAGTTATTTGTATTAGATTAGACTATATTTTAAGGAATAAACTACCAAAATTTGAGTAAAATTTGTTATCCAAAAATAAGGATTAGCTTAATCTTTTTTGTGACTCTGGCTGTAAATGGCGGAAGGTATTTTGTTGGCCACATCAGATTTTGTTTTTGAATATTCATAAATAGGATTAAAATATTTACAAGTACCTACAACTCTGACACGTATAGGTTGTGTGAAAAATGAAAATTAAAGTGTACATTATTTTTACTTCCTTGTACAAAGTAAAGGAAGTATTATAATCGCGAAAAATTTCGGTTTTTAGATTTCAACGGAAATATCCATTTTGACCATATTTGAATCCATTTTGACTAATTTCGTAGTGACGTTTGTACGTACGTGTGTACGTACGTATCCCGCATAACTCAAAAACGGTAAGCCGTAGAAAGTTGAAATTTTGTATTTAGGACTGCTATCTAGTTGTGCTGTTGTGCACCTCCATTTTTGGTCATTACATAATTTCCAGAAATGGTACTTTATTTGAAGCCTATAATAGATTTTAATGAAAAACTATTTTAAAATATAATCCAAAACTTTTCAAATTTGGTATATAAGACTTTTGTGTCAATTGGAATAACATAGTAGATTTTGATTAAAACAAGCTAACCGGAAGTGATATATTACCTGAAGTTGTTAACAGTTTTTCTTGAATAAAATAGTTTCATTTTGATTTTAGAAATAAATGCTTCAAATAAGAGATTAATAAATGTGCGAATATTAGGAACAGTTTGAATTGGAAACGCTCCATCTAAATGCGTTGGCAACTCTATAACACTGTCTTTATATCAACCACAAATGTAGTAAAGATACGAATAAATAAATAAACCAAAGGCAAGTAATTACAATGTCTGTATACTCGCTATTTGCAAACGTAAACATTTTGACATAATTTTACCTTATAAACAAGTTTCTTACTAATGTCAAAATTTAATTGCAACAACTGACGGGACTGTGAATTGCTAAAACAAAATTTTCAGAGCAGCAATTATTAGAAAAATACTTGGAACGACTCGTCAATTTACGGGGTTGTAAAAATGCTAAAAAAAAATATGCGATTTCGAAAAAAAGTTATTAAGAAATATTGTTGCTCTCGACGAGTTATATTACTGGATAAATTTAATGTACTTATTTCATTTACACCCTGTATATTGAACGAGAGGTCATGTGCTAGCCACATCAGATTTTTACCTTCCGTCACCTTTAGGTAAGTGTCAAGTGCAATTGACATATTCGTAGTATATTTGTATTATAATTTTACTCGAAATATAGGATCTTTTTGCTCGAAACTTTCTGTATGAAATTTGTATAAAATACATACAGCTGTCGAAAGGTAATGTACATACAAGAAATTTAGAATCTTTTGCAAGGAACTTTCTGTATGGATTTTATAGAAAATACATAGGCATTTATAAAAATTCTACCGGTAGATACCGCATCTACCGACTGTGTTCGAAAACACCAGTGGTAAAAAGTTACCGTGTTCGACAATTGTACAATATCTACCGGATTCATGAAGAATCTAATCTCAAAAAAAGGTAGTGATGCAAAGCGAAGCACGCGCGTTAAAATTGGAAATGTGTTCAAAGTAGGACTGCTCAGTTTGTTAACTACATTAAATTTCTAATCTGTTTCAAATTTTTTTTATAGCTTATGGATCTACCCCTGGTTACCACTTGCGTTCTTAAAATATCGATTCCGGTAGCTATAACCTGTTAAACAGCTGTTTACCGGTAACAGTTCACCGGCAGAATTTTCGTAAATGCCTCATATAATTGACAGAAGGTAATGTGCTGGCTACATCAGATTTTATTTTGTTGTAGTTACCTATTAGAGAATCGTTGTAAATACAAAATAATCTGATTGATTTTAGTCTTATATACGCGTAGTCTAGATTTTAATTTCTGATCAAAGTTACTTTTCAATCCACCTTCGTATGTATCACATATTTATTTCTGGTTTGTGATAATTCGCCATTGTTTAAAGTTAGTAATTCTGAGAATTAAGCACAGATTTACCGTTGTAATTTGGCAGATAGCATCAGGGGGCATTGGCAGCTTCAGGAATTACATCAGAATTATGTAGGTGGCAGGGCAGATTCACGCCTACGTCATTACGAGTGGGTCAGTTATAGTAGTTACATTTATCGTTCAACGGATCGCTGGCCACGAAAGATTTTCTGTGACTGTGAGGATTGTCAGATAGCCTATAATATACTAATGTACAATTCTGGTCTACGTTCAATTAGATAATTAGAAAACGAGACAGAGAAAGACTTATTTTATTGTTGGAGTAGTAGATTTTATCAATTAACAAATTGTTACAAATATAGTTGACGATTAACTTGATAACACGCAATGGTCATTTCTCGACTGATTCTATAAAGATTAAAGAAAAGAACCGAGGCCACACGAGAATACAGGCAAGAATGCTCAATTCGTGACGTCACAGCTAGCCTTTTGCTGTCACGTAACGCTTCGAACGACTGCGTTGTAAGCGTAGGAAATAAACAGAATTCGTAAATATAATTATAAATAAAACTATGTAATAACTATTTAATATACATAACAAAACAAATTATATGAAAAACGAATTATAAATGGGCAAAATTTACGAATAAACTCATATTTTACTTTAAATTATTTTTGTCGTTTAAATAATACAAGAATATTGGTTGCAGAATCTCATTGAAATATTTTATTACCTCCCATCATACCGTAGGCAAGGGAGGTAATGTAATCGTGCCAAAAATTCGATGGTGAATTTACATATACTTTCATATCCAGTAAAGAAATTAGGGTGACAAGCCGTAGGGCAAGAGTAGTACATTATTTTTCATCTTTATGTACATGAATTTAAATAGTTTCTATTCTGTTCTACTATTTTTCATCTTTATGTACATTAATTTAAATAGTTTCTGTTTCAAATTTTAACTGTATATTAAGGAGGCCATATACTTTCATATCCTGTAATAATATTGGGGTGACAAGCCGTAGGGCAAGAGTAGTACATTATTTTTTATCTTTATGTACATTAATTTAAATAGTTTCAGTTTCAAATTTTAACTGAATATTAAGGAGGCCATATACTTTCATATCCTGTAATAAAATTGGGGTGACAAGCCGTAGGGCAAGAGTAGTACACATGGGCGCCCGCAGATTTTTTTAAAAGGTGGGTCGAAATTTTTGTTGTAAGAAAAAAATGCGCCGCAGGCGAATTTTTAATAATTTTCAAGGTCATACGTGTTTTAATGCAAAGTAAGATAATCGGGCCTATTCTGTAACTCAGTTGTTAATTTTTAACAACTTGTTAAAAATATTAACCAATCAAGTATGTTGATACATAACAAAAATTAGGATTTTTAGTTGTTAAATCAACAGTTTTAATCAGTTGTTAAAAATTAACCACTGAGTTACAGAATAGGTCTGAATATAGAGTTCTTGACAATGAAGCAAATTTAACAAATTCTTAAAAAACTAAAATCAATATTTTATGACGAAAATGCGTATGTATGCTCTAAAAGCGTAAAATTGCCCCTTCTACTAGGCTTTATGATGCGAGATGCGAGCATAAGCAATAACTACAGAAACAGACAATCTGAAAATACAATGTTGCATTAAATTAAAATATGTTACTGAGTAACAATATAATTATTCTATTGAACTGCTCAAAATAAAATGTATAATAATTAAATGTTAATTAAATCGCGCTCCTCACAAAATACGGCAACCCTAATCATACGTAGGTACTTTTAATATAAATAAATATGCAATGTCTATTCATTATTTACTTTTCTATTTCTTTATTTCTATATAACAGTAAAATCGATAATTGTGAAAGTTTTGAGAAGAACGTAATCATAAAATGATTAGAATAAACTACGGCATATTAAAGAAAATACAACATCGAAGATAATGTAATATAATAACAGTACATAACATAATTTACTCATTCTGATACTTCAGCTATTTCGTACTTAGTAATAGATAGTATGTAATAAATTTTTGATTAAAATATAAGAAAATATTACCAATAATTATTAAAAAATACAATGATTACATTGAAATGAAAAAATAAAATTACAATTTCATTTTTAAAAATGGATACAGTCCATAAATGAAAGGGGGGTCAGTCGACCCTTTCGACCCTCCCCCCCCCCCCTGTGGACGCCTATGGTAGTACATTATTTTTCATCTTTATGTTCATTAATTTAGTTTCTGTTCTGTTCTGCTATTTTTCATCTTTATGTACATTAATTTAAATAGTTTCTGTTTCAAATTTTAACTGAATATTAAGGAGGTCATATACTTTCATATCCAGTAAAGTTTGGAGCCCTTAACAGATTTTCGAGGAAAACATAATAAAATATATGACCTAATCCAAAATTTGGTATTACAGAGTTTTATGTCTAATCGAAACAATAAGTAAGTAATAATGATTAATAAACAATAAACATATACTAATATTACTTTAACTTACAACTTGATTCATATATTAGATGTTCTTTCAAAATAATAATTATATAATAAAAATAATAATAACATTAATAAATCTATAGATCTGGAGATACGGCAATATACGAGTACACTGATAAATAATAACGGAGTTTTCCCATTCCCAATATTGTAAGTAGGCTATTAGAATATTGACTGTAGGGATGTATGTTTATTTTACTGTCAAGATATCGGTTTCTATTAGCGACGGGAAGAAAGGATTGTCCTTACTTCCCTACAGTTGAACTTACATCCCTCTTTGTGAAATACCAACAGTTTAGATATTTTAATCTTGTGTCAAATATTTATTCATTGTTACAATTTACAATTTTGTATTTAATTTCTATCAAATTGTCCTCATTTCATAAATATTTCCATTCAAAAGTTACCGTTGACGTGACAAATGTGACAGATGACAGCGCATATCTTCTTAAACTTTTTATGGAATACTTAGATTCTTTTTACCTCGCGTATAATGGTGAGTTATCAGTAAATAAGCACAAATTAGAAACCCCACAACAAGATTTTACTATTTTTACGATGATGTCTGTGTGTGTGTGTGTGTGTGTATGTGTGTGTGTGTGTGTGTGTGTACTATTACGAATTTATTACTAATAAATATGTTTTCCGTTGATCGTTTATAAATTACTGTGTCTGCAAGTATGCAACCACCACCCGACAATTTTTGTGCTGTGTACATCGAACTTTGATTCAGACATCTTGCCATTGGCGGGTAACGAAATTTTAAACAAATCTTTTAAGAAATTTAACTCAAAAACTAGAAGAATAGAAAAAAAATATTAAGAAAATTGCTGCTCTCGACGAGTTACATTGCTGGTTTAATTTAATGCACTTATTTCATTTACACCCTGTATAGTCTCAATTTTTTGTTCGGTGAGTGCACCCGACAATATTTTTCAAAGTCGGCGCCTATGGAAACACCATCCCAGCCCGCGAACAATCGGCAGGAATGAGTTGATAATTAAAGACATATATCATGTTCCTGACACTTGTGAATTATGTCGTTTGGTCTGTTTAACGCCACCCTAAAAAAGTCATGCAAAATCTGCTCCCGCGATATTATTCGCTGACTTAATGGACACGAATTTCTGGGGAACGAAATATTGGACATGCTTGATGGTTTACAGTTTTGCTTTCGCTTGTATAGGGAGAAATCACTATGTTTCGGATATATTTTAAAGATTTTACCTGTTGGCACCATAACACTAAAAATCCTATATGAAAATTTTAGTGAATAAGTACATTTTAAGGTCCCTAGAGTTCGATTTTAACAATTTTACAGTTATGTGTTAATTATATGTGTATTATGTGTGGTGTGTTTATCGTCATGCTACGAGAGTGACCGCTAAAATTATTTATAATAAAACATGTGGTTCATATTTTTTAAAATTTTATTTTAAATATTTTCATAACAGTTCCTTTCGACAATAACATACATCCCCATTCTTCCCTATGACCTCTTAATAGCTCCATACCAATCTTTTGGAATTAATTTTTTTTGGAGACGTAAAAACTGTCAAAGTCAAACTACCAAAACTGACATAAGTGATCATGCTTCGATGGTTAATTCCATACTTTCTCTCAACGATACTTTAATAATTAATTAACTAAGTTCTAACTAACTTAACTTTTGCAATTTTATTTCAAATGACAAATACCTAAAAGATTCTAGACAGTTATTTCTCTCTCATTAGAAATTAAATTGCAAAAGTTTTTACCTTCCGTTACCTTTAGGTAAGGAAGGTATTGTCTCTGGTCAAAAAATTGGGTGGTGAGTTTTTGATGAATAAGCAAGTTTTGTATGTGTGTGAATGACTATTTTTTCGAATCCGATAACTCCAATAATACAATTTAAAAAATTATAATACTTTCGTATTCCTTTTCTTTACATCCCTGTGAAGAGATGATTAAATTTTGGTTATAATTGGTGAACCGGAAGTACCCTCATTTTAATATTTTAACAGATTTTCTTGAAACAACGCTGTTAAATATCAATTTTCCAGGTTTAATGTTATTATAAATATTAAAGAATATTTTATTCTCTATATTAAATTAATTATATTTTATAAAGATGCCCATTTTATGTGTTCCCGCTTGAAATTTTAAGAATAGTCAAAACAGAAAACATTTCATAAGCCACTTGGTAAATATTAGTACCATAAATCGAATAATCACAGTAGGTATAAGAGGAAAACAAAATTTTAAAATCCAAGTCACTTATGAAATGTATCATGGATTGCCTATAGGGCGCGAGCAGACACGTGACTCGGACGTCCTTGACTTGCTTGGGATCAGCTGATTTATGTGCGCATGTCATTTTGACAAAAACATTGTCAATTTGACAGGACAAACGTTTTGACTTATTTTGATTTTGAATTGCTAAAATGTTAATATTTTACAATTTTTAGGCAGTAAAACACATGTAATTAAAAATAATAACATTTTAGCAGTTAAAAATCAAAACAAGTCAAAACATTAGTCTTGTCAACATGACACTGTTCTTGTCAAAATGACATGCGCACACAAATCAGCTGATCCCAAGCACGTCAAGGACGCCCGAGTCACGTGTCTGCTCGCGCCCTGTAGGGCGGGACACCGACTATACACTTTACAGACGGTACAGTACATGTAAAAAACAAAGTATATAGTTTTTGGCGCCATTTTAGCGTTGCCAATCCAGAACTAAAATTAAAATCGCAGCCAACGTGATTATTTATTTATTGAAATTGTACTTTACGTTTACTGAAAATTTGAAATAAAATAAAAATATATAACATTAATTATTACAAAATTTGATTAACAAAATTTTGTACATAATATCCATAAATTACATAAATTGTATGTTTTTCTTTGGTAAAATGTAAGTTAGACTATTTGAAGTTTACACATTTCGGTTCCAGTAATTTCAATTCCAATAATAAAAATATATAATCTGCAAAAGTAATATTAAAGTATAATATGAGTTAATTATTATTAATGAGTATACTTACGGTCTTCCTGGTATATTTTTTCCAAAAATTTTGATTATAAAAACTTGCAAATCTGCATTATATCTCGTTGACATATACAAATGACATAAAATGATTTGAATTTTAAACGTTTCCGTTTCGCGTATCCAAGGTAAATTCAAACAGTTTTGTTTCACCAGGAAGAACAGAAGCCGAATTTCAACGAAAGTATACGAACATACCCGATAGCGACTATAGCGACATTTTGCGGTGCCATTCCCAAACTACAATTGTGAAATTAATCGGTAATATAATTGTCAGCCCCCTGGGGCGGGAGCAGACACGTGACTCGAGCGACCTTGACTTGCTTGGGATCAGCTGATTTGTGTGCGCATGTCATTTTGACAAGAACATTGTCATTTTGACAAGATCAATGTTTTGACTTATTTTAATTTTGAATTGCTAAAATGTTAATATTTTATAATTTTTAGGCAGTAAAACACATGTAATTAAAAATAATAACATTTTAGCAGTTAAAAATCAAAATAAGTCAAAGCAATCTGTGCGCACACAAATCAGGTCCCTCGAGTCACGTGTCTGCTCGCGCCCTATTCATGAAATTTCAGGCGGGAACTTTTAAAATGGGCACCCTGTACTTAAATTAAATTTCATATAACCATGGAAACAGCTACTGTATTAAGAAAATGATGATTGACAGATGTCAGTGTCAAAACTCAATGTTATTTAAATGGGAAAAATTAAGTGCATTTGGGCACGGTGAAATATTAATATTAAGCGGAATCATTCACCATGGCACAGCGCTGGCAGCGCTGAGCACCGAAGTTTGCCGAATACAGTTGCTGGACGAATCGCATTCGTCCATTCATTGCGTTCGCCAAACTTCGGCACTCAGCGCTGTGCTGTGCTGAAGAGTACACATCACGCTCATACTTCTCATAAGTCATATTACGACGACAGTCGCACACGCTTCGTTTTCTATCGGAAAAATATTTGACATCCGCATTACTCAACTAAAATTATATGCAAGGTGACAGATCTTCAACCTTAAATATAAAATTAACAATATGATGATACGGATATGATGGGATATGTTTCCATTAGTTTTATTGAGATTTTAATAATATTTTAAGAATAATAGAATAAAGGATATATTACACTAATAATAATCACAATAAACAGTTAAATAAGTGACATATTACAAAAATTAGAAGATGACATGCCATTTTCATAAATATTGGAATATCATCTGGTTAAGTAATCAGTTGAAGGATGTTGTCGTGGCAGCATTTAATTTTTCTAAGAATAGTACGTTAATTTATTTATATACTTATGCAGTGCACAACTACAAGGTTCTGATGTTCTGATTTTAGCTCATTGGAGAAATAAACTTTAAAATATTGTGTTTTGTAAAATTGGTGAGCTACTATACCGAAATACGAGTACAAAACCTGTAACTTTGTCTGTAATCATCTACAATTGATTTACTGCAAGCAGAATCTCAACACATCGATATGAATATAAGAAACGGAAATTTCAGATAGTTTTGTTCCAGTTCTGCAGTATTCTTACTAATGGACTGCCTGCTTCTATTGCTACATAATCATATACTCGTACTATTTTCTGTGTTTCAATATTATCGGTGGAAGATATATTTGTTGTATGTATTTATTTATTATATTTGTATAGGTACTACAAATATTTGCCTACCTTACCATTTTATTAATTGTTGAATACTATATTACATCTTCATTCAATTCCAAAAGTATTTAAAATGTAATAATATTTTTTTAAGTATCTGACAGATCGCTGTATAAATTTCTTTTAAGAAACTAGAGAGACTTCTATTCTATTCTCGTAATGTTGAACCTATCTTTCTACTGCATATGTATTTTTTCCGGTGTATATCGAACTTTGCCGAGAGGACCCGAGATGAGTATGGCTTGTGAGAAGTATGAAACGTGCAGAGTATGAGCTGTGAGAAGTATGGATTGTGATATGCTCCCATACTGAACACGGCCTTGCTAGTACAATTTTTATTTATTTAGTTGGAACTACTTTAGGGGGCGGCCCAGATGAAATTAAACTTAACCCCTCTTTTAAGGACCACCTATTGTTTATGGTTTGCAAACGCATAATAACGAATATTAATAATGACAAAATTGGTTAAATCGCAGACATTTGACAAAAAAATGAAATATTTCACTGGTTGTAAGAAATGCCAGAAATAATCAAATAAATTTTAATTTTGTTCTTGCGTCAATCGGGCAAAAACCAAAAAAAGGATTGCGGTTATTAACGTGCTTTCTACCGGTATTGGATGCATTGGACCGACGCCAAATATTTCGAATTTTAAATGGCACAAAATTGACCCCTGTGGTGCACTCTCTACGCCAGGAATGAGTGCCCTTGACGTGTCGCCTGATAAACGCCCGCACGGTACGAATATGTCATCATTATTAACGATATCTGCGTACAAAGCAGATTGGCACACCCAGCATTGGGTAATATGCCGTGATGATATATTTATTTATTTGGGTAGTACGAAGCTCCTCGGAACGGTATGACTAGAACCGCAACTCGGTCAACAAATGTCCCTAAAGTCGCATGTCGCTAAAGTCGCAAGTCGCAAACGAGGTTATATATTTATTTATTTATTTATATCTCTAAAATCATCCTCAGCCGATAGAAAGCACTTACTGTCCGCAATACTTAAATAATAATAAAAGAATAATAAACAAATCTCTTTACAAGAAATGTCAAATAATCTAACATAAAATAATATTGTGCTGGCCACAACAGATTTTTAACACCCGTTACCCTTGGTAAGGGAAATATATTTTCTACTTAAAAAAATTTATTCGCATGAAAGTAACTTTTTAATAACTCTTTTTTCACAAGTTTTAATATAAAAATCTGAGCGAATCTAATCTCAACCGTAGAAGAATTTAAAGTAGTAACGGAATCCGATAAATTTAAAATGAAGAAATTATATGAATGATTGTAAACTCTCTGAAAGTATTCATATAGCATTCGAAGGCAATTGAAAGTCAAGGCGAGTAAAAGTTTCCCAACATTTTGTAATAAAAAATTCAAATTCTCGCATTTAAATTTCCAGTGCATAGTGGTGGGATAAGTTAGGTTAGAATATCTCCGAAATCAGTGTCAGAGATAAAGGCAGGATTGATCACGTCTCAAGACCCGTCGCCATGACAACTGAGCAACTAAGTATCAAAGAACATTTGACAATGACAAATATAGGGACCCACTTAACAGGTGACGTTTGATTGACATTCGCATTAAAACAAACTCAACGTAAAAAATCCTCGCAACTACTCGTGCATTTTCCATTTTCACCTCGGCATCATGAAAATCTCCACGTCTTCAGGGGCGGCTCGTCAGGGATTTTCATACTTGAAGTTGGGTACGACATGGTTTCTTTAATAACAACATATTTCAAATTTGTTTGACATATCAAATCATTTCAAGTAAAATTAATGAAAACGATGGAAAAATAATGCAATGGGGGCATTTACCATCATAAAAGAATTTAGTGTTTGTAATAGTAAAATTAATTAGTTCACATCTAAATAATGTAAGAAAATACATAAAATTTTATCAAATAAATTTCTTAATATATTTTATTAATTTCCGAAAACTGTTATTTTTGCCCTCTATAGGGCGCGAGCAGACATGTGACTCGAGGGACCTTGACGTGCTTAGAATCAGCTGATTTGTGTGCGCATGTCATTTTGACAAGAACATTGTCAATTTGACAAGACCAATGTTTTGAGTTATTTTGATTTTGAATTGCTAAAATGATAATATTTTATAATTTTTAGGCAGTAAAACACATGAAATTAAAAACAATAACATTTTAGCAGTTAAAAATCAAAATAAGTCAAAACATTGTTCTTGTCAAAATGATATATGCGCCCACATTCCAAGTAAACATACAATTAGAAAAATGTGGTTTGAAGCAGTATACGGTCTATGTGATGACAATGAAATTATCAAAACCAGAACATTGTATAGTTGTGAAGATCATTTTGATGTAGGTATATTTATAATATAACAATTATAAACATTTACAGCAAACTTTCTATACATTCTCCAGTTGGAATTTGATGCTGAAAATTTTGACATATTTAAAATTGATTGGCGGTAACCTAAAAAATTATAAAATAAATGTGGAAGAGTCCCAGCTTTCGTTATTGGTATAACCAGGGTTCATTTCGACACACTTTCAACTCAAGCAATGTGGTTGACAATGACAGCAGCTGTTATTATCTGAAACATCTTGTTAAGAGTATGCAGGTTCGGCTTTGGTCGGATAATCCTGTCATTACTGTCATTCCGTGAATTCTACGTCATCAGAAAGGAATTCAAGTAATACATACAATTTTTAAAAATTAATTTGTCAGTTATTACCTTCATATAATTTTTAAATCGGACAAAGACAAAATACTAGATATGAAGATGAACTTTCAGAAAAAAAATCTGGTGTGGCCAACACAATACCTCCCACCATTTACAGCCGGAATCACAAAAAAGATTAAGTTCTTTGGATTAGCGAATTTTACTCTAATTTTGATAGTTTATTTCTTAAAATATAGTTTAATCTAACCCAGGTAATTTTTTTAAACCCCTCAACGGAATTAAATCCCAATTACAGAGTGGGTTCACATTCACACACATTCAAGCGTTAGTGTGATTTGAACCCAGAGCCCCGAGGGCACTCATGACATGAGGCGTTGCTCTAACCATTGAGCCACCGATACTATAATAAAATGAAGCTTAAATTTTAAATACCGGGATAGAATAGAATTCACTAATTAAAAAATGAGGATTAGCTTAAATATTTTTGTGAATCGTTAATTTTTATTAATCTAAATACGTACCTACATATTTACTTATGCTGGAAACTGTATTGAATTCGTTTTCTATTGCTTTATTTACTTTTTCCTTTTTAAAACGTTACTAATATTATTTTGAAATCATTAGTTCTTAGATAGTGACATTTATCTGTCAGTTACATACATATGAATAACTGCGTTTTGTTTGTTTACCACGTACGCTCTGAAATTTAAATTATAGATAATTTTACAAATTTATCCATAAAATATATAGAAAAAGTATTAATGCAAATCTATAAAAAATTTAATAATCTTTAATTTTTATAATAACATTAATCTCAAAAAAATAACATTTAAAGGTATTTTTCGAAGAAAAACTATTTTGAGCTTCTAGTAGAGTGCCATTTCCGGTTATCCGATTTTCACCAAAATCTAATAGGCTCTTTCCATAACAGAAAAAGTTCGAAATACAAGGTTTCAAAATTTCTGAATGATAGTATTTGAGTTAGAGTGGAGGATCCGCACACACATACACACAGACATCATTGTGAAAATGTTAATATTGGATTGTAGGGACCTTAAAACGTGGCCATTTAGCAAAATCTCGATATGCGATTTTTAGCACGATCCCTATACCTCCCTTACCAAGGGTATAGCGAGAGGTAAAAATATCAACTTCTGACGTTTCTGCAGTTATATTTTACTGCGTAAAGTTACATTCCTGTTCTTCAGAGACAGTTGCGCATGCGCAATAAAGAAGTCAGAGTCAGAGGAAATGAAACCAATTTCATTTCATATGAAAATAGAATCCATGACTTCCTTGTAGCTATCACACTGGAGTAAGTCAGCGATATGAGTCGAAGTCATAGATAATGCGCGACAAGTAAGAGATACTATATACGTATATATATATATATATATATATATATATATATATATATATATATATATATATATATATATATATATATATATATATATATATATACAAGTAAGAGATACTATATACGTATATATATATATATAGTGTGACAAGGCCTTTACGCCTATGCAACGGAGGCTAAGTTCCTCCACACCTTAAAAATATAGTTCTTAAAGGCATACTCCACTACTCCACACTCGTGCTGCATACACGATACGTGAATCAAGCCACATTATATCAGCGTATAAGTTAGCATAGGAGGCAGCCTTCCTTGGTACAAAGTTATAGGTACTGCAGTACAGTGAACATGTTCAGTAGGTTATTTTTATTTTTTAAGGGTATTTTTTAAACAATTTCAACACCCCTTTCTCTGAGGTGAGCCACTCCTCCGACAAATGTCACGAGCCGCCACTGCACGTCTTCATAACTTGATTTATACTCGAGCGCAATTTTCCAACAGGAACGTATGTGGTGTGCACTGTATCGTCTTCGCCAGAGAAAAATCTTACCTTCTACCGCATTAGGCACTAGACATTTTACATATTACACACGAAAAGATTTCACACACTACGATACATCATACAGAAAAATAAAATACATAAACATAATAATTTTTACTAAAAAGGTTTTTATTATTATTCTTCCTTCTATAAATACCTGAATGGATATTAAGCCCATTTAAAACAACAATAAATTTATTAATAGAATATTGTACTGTCTAGGTTTTACCGCATAACATTGCTGTACTTTTTACCTCCCGTTATACCAGGGGTGGGCAAAAGCCGGCCCGTGGGCCGGATCCGGCCCTTTTGCTTACTTTATCCGGCCCGTTTGAAAAATCCCGCATGCAACTTTTTTAATCTCTTTTATGCGATTTTGTTGAAATCAACAGTATTTGTGTGCGTAGTGTACATATAAATAATGGAATATATAAATAATATAGAGTATTCTTTTTCTTTAATGGTTGCCACGAAAAATAAATATCAATCACAAATTACTGACGAAAACCTACACTCGGTATTAAGGATTGCTACAAGTGATTTGGATCCCAATTTTGAAGAAATAATATCAAATGAACATTCGAGATTTCACTTTTCTCATTAACTATAAGTATTCTAATTTAACGTTTGATGTTTGTCTTTTCTTTTTATAATTCTATTTACTTTTTACTATTATATTTACAAAATGCAATATAAATATAAAAATGTAATAACTATGATCAAAATAAAATAATTTGTATCGTTAAGATATAAATAAATAACAAAATAAAATCTTTCATTAACTGATTTATATTCCTTTATAGTCCTCCGGCCCGGGAGACATTTTAAAAATTTCATTTTGGCCCGCGCTTAAAAGTATTTGCCCACCCCTGCGTTATACCGTAGGTAAGGGAGTTAATGTAATCGTGCCAAAAATTCGATGATGAGTTTTCAGTAAATAAGCACGAATTAGGGTCCGCACAACACGTTTTTACTATTTTGACGATGATGGCTATGTGTGTGTGCGTGTGTGTGTGTGCGTGTGTGTGAGTGTGTGTGTGTGTGTGTGTGTGTGTGTGTGTGAATCTCTGAGACAAATTTTCGTGAAAAATATATTATAATATATATTCCAAAACTTGTCAAATTTAGTATTTAAGACTTTTATATGAAGGGGAGCAACATATTAGATTTTGGCTAAAATTGATAAACCGGAAGTGATACTTTATTTGAAGCTCTGAACATATTTTCGTGAAAAATATATTGATACATTCCAAAACTTTTCAAATTTAGTATTTAAGACTTTTATATTAATGTGAACGACATATTAGATTTCTTTCTAAGATTCATAAATCGGAAGTAGGACTTTACAGAAAGCTATAAATAGATTTTCTTGAAAAAATATATTAAAACATGAAACATGATCCAAAACTTATCAAGTTTGGTAATTAAAACTCTTGTATAATTTGAAACAACATATTAGATTTTGACTATACTTATATGATAAACCGGAAGTGGTATTTAATTTGGAGCTCTTAACAGATTTTCGAAGAAAAACAATAAAATATAATCAAAAATTTCATTACAGAATTTTCTATTTATTGGAACAAGAAATTAGATTTTGTTTATAAACGATCAATCGGAAGTGTTACGTTACTTAAAGCTCATTGCTATTTTAAACATGGAATTGACGGGAGGTTATGTGTTGGCCACATCAGATTTTTTCAGAATTTTACAGATCTATAAGACAAGACTTACAGATTTGTTCGAGATTAGCCTATAAGTTTTATAAAGAAGGTTATGTACGATAACAATTGCGATGAGCGGTGATGTGCCTATTACTACATACTGAACAATATTTACAAAATTGTTTTCTTGTTTTTATATGTTCCTGCATATTTGCACATCAAACTTAAATATATATTGTACCAAAACAATCAAAAAATGACAGTTAATAGAATAGCTGTCAAATGATTTGCTTAAGACCTGAAATAGGAAAATACTCTTATTGATTTTAGTTATTTCATGTAACCATCATTAGTACATCATATTACCTGCATAAAAAATCTGGTGTGGCCAACACAATACCTCCCGCCATTACAGCCCGAGTCACAAAAGTGATTAAGTCAATTCATATTTTTGAATTAGCGAATTTTACTCTAATTTTGACAGTTTATATCTTAAAATATAGTTTAATCTAATCCAAGGTACTACGTTTTTTAAACCCCTCAACAGGATTAAATCCCAATTACAGAGTGGGTTCACATTCAGACACATTCATGCCTTAGTGGGATTCGAACCCAGAGCCCCGAGGGCACTCATGACATGAGGCGTTGCTCTAACCATTGAGCCACCGGAGCTATAATAAAATGAAGATTAAATTTTAAATACCGGGATAGAATAGAATTCACTAATCCAAAAATGAGGATTAGCTTAAACATTTTTTTGAATCGTTAATTTTTATTAATCTAAATACATACTTACATATTTACTTATGCTGAATCGAATTCTTTTTCTATTATGCTATTTACTTTTTTCTTTTTAAAACATTATTAATATTATTTTAAAATGATTAGTTCTTTGATAGTGACATTTATCTGTCAGTTACATAAATTTGAATAATTGCGTTTTGTTTGTTTAAAGCGTAAGCTATGAGATTTAAATTATAGATAATTTTATAAATTTATCCATAAAGTATATAGAAAAAGTATTAATGCAATCTATGGAAAATTTAATAATCTTTAATTTTTATAACAGCATTAACCTCGAAAAAATAACATTTAAAGGTATTTTTCGAAGATAAACTATTTTGAGCTTCTAGTAAAGTGCCATTTCCGATTATCACCAAAATCTAATAGGCTCTTTCCATTACAGAAAAAGTTCGAAATGCAAGGTTTCAAAATTTTCTGAATGATAGTATTTGAGCTAGAGTGGAGGATCCACACATACACACAGACATCATCGTGAAAATGTTAAAATTGTATTCTAGGGACCTTAAAACGTGGTCACTTACCAAAATCTCGATATGCGATTTTTAGCACGATCCCTATACCTCCCTTACCAAGGGTAGCGGGAGGTAAAAACGGGTAATTAAAATTTAAATTAAATTTTATTTTTGTTGATAAAAGATACTTTTTCTATTGATAAACACAGACGGAAATAAATTAATGATCCCTGCAAAATGCAATTTTTAATTATATTGACTGGGAAAATAATTAATCTAAAGTGACAAATTGAAATTTTTCTTATTGAAATAGACGATTTTCAATTTCAGCTGAAAAGGAAGATGACAAAGGAGGCTGCCCGGAGCAATATAAAAGAAAATTCGCAATCAATTTCGCTCCACTATTTGCTAAATTTTCCAATATTCCGGCCACAATGGACGTACGTATATCTTTTACCTTGAATCTAAAAGCACTAAACACTAAACAAACACACGATGACAACGTCTGTTGAGAGGATAAAGCTAAGATAAATAAAATCGCATCGAATTTCTACCGTGCTTGTTTCTCTACCCAAGAATTAAGATAGCATTGAGTACGGACTACGAAAATATAGACTCAAATAGATTAGATCTAAATAAACATAGTATCATGTTTAGATTTACACTTCTGCACGATCCAGATTTAATCCGAAAAAAGAACGCAATTATTTTAACTAAATATTTCTAAACAAATATCAGGAACAATAGTTTAACAACGTACATAACCAGAATAAATAACATTGTAACATTTTGGAATAAATGATTAAGGCCTTGTACTGTCAGGAATATTCAATCAACTTTAAAGATTGGTGTGAAAGCAACTGAAACCATTTTAGACCAACATTTAATGGTATGTAAGCTTTAGTCAAGTGAAATTGACATAGTGCGTTTGTATTATAATTTTACTGGAAATATAGGATCTTTTGCTAGAAATATTCTGTTCGGAATTTGTATAAAATAAATACAACTGCCGGAAGTTAATGAATAAGAAATAGAATCTGTTGCAAGGAACTATCTGTATGAAATTTGTATACAATACATAGAACTTCCGAAAATTCTACCGGTAGATACCGAATACCGACTGTGTTCGAAAACACGAGTGGTAAAAAGTTACCGTGTTCGAAAATTGTTCAGTTACTACCAGATCCATCTACTGGATTCATGAAGAATCTAATCTCAAAAAAAGGTAGTGATGCAAAGCGAAGTGTGCGCGGTAAAAGTGGAAATGTGTTCAAAGTAGGTTAGTATGTTCACTACGTCAAATTTCTAACCTGTTTTAAATTTTCAAATTTTTTCATAGGTTACGGATCTACCCTGTTTACCACATGCGTTCTTAAAATATCGATTCTGGTAACTATAACCTGATAAAAAGCTGTTCACTGGTAACAGTTCATCGGTAGAATTTCAAAAGGGTCGAAATTTTTTAAAAAATTAAAAATTCTGAAAATTTGTATTTAATTAGTTTGAATGGTGTAGATTTAAGATTTTAAAACCACAGGTCGATATCTCTTTTCGTGTCCGAGATATTCGTCCTCAAAACTTTGCTCAAAAATGCCCATTTTTGGGTAATATCCCAAAAATGGTCAATTATACACCGCTGGCGATATCACCATTAGATTCTACGAGCAAAATTACATAAGCATACCAATTTTCATAATTTTTCAACAACTATTACAATCTCCAGAAGGAAAAGTCTGAAAATGGCCAAAAATCGCAAAAAATCTAAGGTGTACCCCTTGCGATTTTTTCAGTTTTTGACGATTTTAAAGAATGTTTAATAATAAATGTATCCGTTGGAATATTTTGATGAAAATTGGTATACTTATGGTTTTTGGTACGAGGAATTTACTGGTGAGGTCGTTAAAGGTGTACCGCACACCCATTTTTGGGTATGAGGGTGGTGAGGTTTAAAAAAGGGTCGAAATTTTTAAAAAATTAAAAATTCTGAAAATTTGTATTTAATTAGTTTGAAGGGTGTAGATATAAGATTTTAAAACCACAGGTCGATATCTCTTTTCTTTTTCGAGGTATTCCATATTTTTTACAAAAAGGTGAATACACTCTTTCTCTCGGTTATTTTTGCAGATAGACATATTGATTATTGAATTGTGTGAAAATTGTAATTATGGAACATCAACTTTGTAAATTTAAATACAACCTATACTATTTTTTAGTTTCATAAAATTTATTAAAACAGGTAAAATTTTTAACCAACGTTCCGCGTGAATCAAATCAAAAATCTTCTTCAGAATCGCTCATTTGAGTATTTTAGACTAGAAATAATAATCAAAATCTATCATATTATGAAACTATAAGCAGGAAATACAGTTTTCTTGCCAATTCCAAAACTTGGCTATGTTAAATTACGATATTCTGTTGACTTTTGACGTTTATAATTAATATTAAAATTGCTGGCTCCGGCCGTTTGACAGTGTCTTATAATACTATAATTAATTTTTATTTTTCTGTACCACTTATGTTATATTTCAATCAAAATAAGTTTGAAAACGGATCTAAATTAAGTAATTAAGATCGATTCCGGTAACTATAACCTGATAAAAAGCTGTTTACTGGTAACAGTTCATCGGTAGAATTTTCGTAAATACCTCATATAGGCGATGTGCACATTTTGAGCGTCAGCGCCTCTAACGGCTACATTGACATTTTTGGTTACCGAATCAATTTTGACATTTCGAGAAAGTGATACAATTTACAATTTTATTTTGAGTTTTTGCTTTTGTGCATGAATATTATACATCATAGTATATTGAAATGAATAAAGAAAATATTTAAAATGCTATATATGTGATGTGACAATCAAAAAAGTCAAAATACCAGCGAAGGCACTGTGGCAGAAAATATAATTTTTATCATAATATGTGTGATTTTTGTAAACCAATTTATCATATTTAAATTTATTTTATAATTTATAATATTAGTTGAATGTTACAAGATGGACAATACATGGAAATTAAGATTAAAGAGTTGGAAAACTTGAATGATTACAAAGATGAAAATTTCTACATATCACGATATCAGTGTATGATGTTAGCATCTTTCTTTTATATTCGCAATAAATGAAGATTCTTCATTGAAAATATATCAGGCTTTAAGTGGAATCAGTTGCACTAGCTCGGAAAAGAAAATATGAAAATACACGAAAAATACGAACAATGTGAATTTCTACCTTTAACATTAATATTACATGTACAAAATCTATAATAAATAGACGAATTGTGTCAAAAATAGACTTCTATTTCATACAATTGCAAGTATTATACAATTTTAAGACAATTTTCTGCTTCTTGTTCAAATATTAACTTAAGAAACACATTTTTATATAATTCATTATTGCAATCAGACGACCATTGTTGAAATTTTATTTATCTTTTAGTATCTTTTACAATGAGAAAATATGTATACCTAAAAGAATTTTTCATATTAGTAGAAGATATCTGTTGAAAAGTTATTTTTTTTTCAAACGTCATAAAAATGGCATCTTTTGTGACTTGATTCACAAAGTAGAAGTTTCATTTCTACGCCGCCGGCGTAGAAATAAGCTATTTCTACTCCGGCGGCGTAGAAATAAAATAAATAAATATCCATAGAAACTATATAGAATCAGCCAATAAGAAGTAACTTGTACAGTAGAAATCTGTATTATCGCCCTAAATGTCACTATAACTCACTAGATAACCTAAGAATAAAGTTACTGACATAAGATTTAAATTGATAACCTATAAAATGAAATATAGACAGTTTACATACTTTTAACGAAATAACAAATAATATAATTAAAGTACAGTAGACGTACAGATTACAGTAACAGGGACGGTAATAAAGGTAAGAATACTTCGAATTAAAGTGATACAAAAAGATTATAGGAAGATGAATTGAAATATAGATAGAAATGTAAAATTTAGGCACAAGATTAACAAAATGAATGAATTACATTCCTTAAATAAAGAAGAAAAGTATGGGAATATCGCCAAATATGTCTCATCTGAAACATCAAATAAGAACATAAGCATGAAGTTTTAAATAATTGCCAATATTTATCCCATGTTTAATGTTTATCATTGATTTTATCATTGAATATTGTGACCACATAGTTGAGCTTTTCATTTTACATTGATTCGCCATTTCCGAAAAGTATGCCGAGAATAATATTTAATGTTTTTCTCATCACACCAATGAAAAAATCTCTTATACACCGCTTCATAGAACTTGCTAGACTTAGTTGGGAACAATTTATCAATAGCAGCCTTCTCTAATTCCACAACTTCAGGAGGTGTACATTTTAATTTTTCAAATTGCAACATTTTCAATTTCACACAAACAGGATATAAAATTATACAATTCTTTTCAAACGTCAAAACGTAAAAGTGTGAAAATTTTCACTTGAATGTTTATAACAAAAACTGAACACACGAAAGTATCCATAGCAACAGAGCAATTGAAATCCGCAAACGTACCTACACGGAAAATGTTTTTAATAACGTCAAGTTTTAAATTATTTTATTTAAATATGTGCGTTTGAAAAAAAAATATAATGTGTCATTCGGAGTAAAAGTGTCTTTGTGTGCCTCGCATGCAATTGTCCGACTCGCTTCGCTCGTCGTGCAAACTTCCATGCTCGCCACACAAAGTATCACTTTTACTCCTAATAACACAATATACTATTCTTATACATCTGTTCCTCATAATCTTCTAGGAAATTTATGAAATTTGATACTTCAATCGGTAATTTTGTAAGAATTATTAGATCAACCACTGCATCATTTAATATTTAACGTTTTATCATTCGCATTCATTGCAAATATTTTATAAAATAGAAATTGCAAAATTATTCTAACATAAAACATAACCTTGCTATGTTTCAATGACTAACCAATTTTGTCATTTTTGTCCGCTGTCGGCGCTGACTACTTTTGTGCACACCCAGGGACGCGCCGTACCATTGTGTCGCCCGTGTGCCAATGTTCATCTTGACGCCCCCCCCCCCCTTCCCCCAAAAATTCAACAGTTATAAAAAAAATAAGCATCGCTATTCGAAAGAACATAAAAAAGTGGCCTCTAAAGTACTATTTGATATTTGGAAAGTATATGTATTCACAAAGAAACTACAAAATTTACATTTTTGTCTATATCTAGTGACCTACGGATTTTTTCTCAAGTAACGACACCACTTAAATGGTCTTCTAATGGGGCAACAATTATGTGAACACGTTACTTACTTTTTCATAGTTACCATATATTTTAAATAAACCACAATCATTGTTTTTACTCTATAAAATTAATAATTCTTGCATTTTCTGCTTGAAACAAATACATCGTTGCGGAAAGCTAAAAAAATCTCTTTTAATGGTATAATTTTGCGACTATGGAAATTATAAATTGGACCCCATTACTTGATATCTAATAGTGATAAAAAGACGTGCAAACCAAAATTCCATATAATTTCATATTTGGAAGTTATTTGTGAATATAAAAGGAAGTGGCTAGAGTACAGAACGCGGGACCGTGTTCAAAAAATTAAGATCTCAAATTGACATGGTTTTCGCAATTTCTCTAAATATATCCCAACATTACCCAACCTAACGCCCAAACTCAGGCTTGGAAAACGCGGGTCAAGTATTATGTGTTAAATGAGGTTATTGTTGTTCTCTTTAGAGTAATATAAAAGCAACCTTATTCAGCTATTAAACAACGATCCCGCGTTCGTGCCGGGATTTGAATTTTTAACAACGGTCTCGAATGTTAAGATATATGTCTCTTCGACGTTTCAAGTACTAAACGAGGGACTAAATCACGCCATTTGGAGTTTTGTACAGTAACTATTTGTATGTGCATTTTTCGAGAAAAACATAAACATCTTTAATAATCTAGTAATGGGGCAACTTTGCCCTAATTTAATCGACTTCGTATCTCATAGTTTACGAGATCCCAATGTGAGCCTCGAAAAACGGGCATATTAAATTAAAAAACTTAAGTCTTATTACAATTTTGCTCGCAGTGTCGCCCTAACCAAGTGTCGCCCGTGTGCGACGCACACATAGCACCCTGTGACGGCGCGCCCCTGTGCACACCGCCTATAACTGACGGAAGGTAATGTGCTGGCCACAGATTTTTTCAAATAGCGTCCGAAAAGGTTGAGGTTAGAATCCTACACCGGAAGTTTAGTGATTTTACGTACATCAGACGTCGGTAGTCGGTATCTTATCTAGTGATCGTGGCCGACAAGGGATCAAGACGAGGTCGAAAGCTGGATTCCGTGATCTGGGATAGCTGTCCGTTTGTCAGCTTGTCTATCACAGATTGATTTATTTCTGGCTGTGGCGCTAATTCAGATGTGTTGCGGTTTTACGTTTCGACGACTGAACATCACGAGCGCAATTTGGGGTAATTGTGCTGATACAACTGAATGGATATTTATTTTAAAGGTCATTTTACTTAGAATCTTATTTCACGTATATCAAAATGTATGTGCAGTGCAAAAAGCAACATTTCCTATTTCAAACAATTTGAATACATGCATTTTAAATTGCTAGTTTTATCGCAATATTTTGTAACTACAAATTTCCTGAGTTATTAATAGATCCAATTAGAAGTTTCAATTTTATCTGATTAAAACTGAAACGTAAAATGATGAGCATAGATTTTATACAGTTTGATACAGTTGCAAAGTGTAGATAAGACGGGTACTTCACTAATTTATGATTAATTTATTATTATTATTTTAAAAAATCTGATGTGGCCAACACTACACCTGCCGCCATTTAATTTTTATTAATTTAATAATTTAAATACATAAATACTTACATATTTACTCATGCTGGAAATTATATTTAGTTCTGTTCCATATAACTTTTGTTCAATTTACTACTGTAACATGGGACGCCCACCGTCGCCGCCACTGTAAGAGAGTGTCTATTGAACCTTTTGTGTTCATTTGTTATTATGTGTTCGAATATTCTAGACTGTTCTAGAAAATAATGGCAGCTGTATATAAGGGACGTAGCTATGCTCGAGACAGTTAGTTAGTTAGTTACATGGAGAGACATAGAGATGTTCATATAGAGTGTTAGTGAGTTTGAGAAGCGCAGCAGTATCGTGGTGAGCGTATGCAGTTTGTGTCGAGTAGGTACTCGGGAAGTTACTGGTATATTGGGATAGCTGTGGATGTGAATACTCGGTAGTGTTGACGAGTATTAGGAAGCTATAGTGTACGAGGACAGTAACGGCGAGTCTGGAAGTTACTGGTATATTGGGATAGCTGTGAAAGTGAATACTCGGCAGTGTGGACGAGTATTGTGAAGCTAGGTATACAAGGACAGTAACAGCGAGTTGGAGTTGGTGATACTGAGGCTGTGGAAGAGAGAGAGTTACATAAATAAACAGACAGTGAGGTGAAAGGTGTGACTTCTGTCCGAGCAGTTGAATATACAGACGCTGTTGAGTCAGTTGAGTATATAGACGCTGTGGAGGTCGGTAGGCGGACAGTTGAACATGATATAAGTATATAGTGATATAAATATAGTGATATAAATATCGCGTAAACAGTCTACAAGAGTCTGCAACAGACCGGCAGTCTAAAATTGGAACGCGTAGTGAAATAAATAATTTGTAATATCGTAGAAATAAATAGTAGTGCTAATTGGTTAAATAAATAGTGTTAGTGTTATATAGTTAATTATAGTTTTAGTCTTAATTAGTTTTTAATAATTGATTAATATTAGTAATAGTTACTTTCTTTATAGTTTAATAAACACTTAATTTTAATTAGTAATAATTGTCTAATATTTACACTTCACCCAGTTAAATAAAAACGTTACAATACTTACATATTTACTCATGCTGGAAATTATATTTAGTTCTTTTCCATATAACTTTTGTTCAATTTACTACTTTCTTTTTAAAACGTTACCACCACGCATCACCTCAACTACAGATAGAACAATTAATGTATTTTTCCAAATACAAAATAGTGACATCTATTGATTGCTTCCATGAACTAACACAGACTGTGATGGCTTGATCGGCTTGGTAGTTTGTGACATACGAGACATGACACTGACATCTTTTAATCAGATTTTTCTTAATATAGTAGCTGTTTCCATAGCTATGGCTACTTTATGAAATTTAATTTCTTTATAATTTTTACCTCTCGTCATACCGTAGGTAAGGGAGATAATGTTATCGGTCCGAAAATTCGATGAGTTTTCAGTAAATAAGCACGAATTAGAGTCCTCACAACACGTTTTACTATTTTTACGATGATGTCTGTGTGTGTGTGTGTGCGCGCGCCCGCGCGTGTGTGTGTGTGTGTGTGATGATTTTTTCGTCCACGATAACTCTTATAACAAACTTCCAAATATATCTATTTTCCATATTTAAGCTTCCTGCATTCATATAACGAGTTGATTAAATTTTGGGTAAAATTGGATAAATAGAAGTGATACTTTACTTGAAGCCCATAACAGTTTTTAATAAAAACTATATTAAAATATAATCCAAAACTTTTTAATTATAATAATTAAGACTTTTAAATAATGGGAAACAACATATTAGATTTCGGCTAAAATTAATCAACCAGAAGTGATATTTTACTTGAAGCTCTGAACAGATTCTCGTAAAAAATGTATTATGGTATACTCCAAAACTTATCAAATTTAGTATTTACGACTTATATATGAAGGGAAACAACATTAGATTTTGGATACAATTGATAAACCGGAAGTGATACTTTAATTGAAGCTCTGAACAGATTTTCGTGAAAAATATATTTATACAATCGAAAACTTTTCAAATTTGGTATTTAAGACAATTATATTAACAAAGATTTTTTTCTAAAATTGATAAATCGGAAGTGATACTTTACTTGTAGCTCTGAACAGATTTTCGTGAAAAATAAATTGATACAATCCAAAACTTTTCAAATTTGGTATTTAAGACTTTTATATTAATGAGAATGACATATTAGATGTTTTCTAAAATTGATAAACCGGAAGTACTACTTTACAGGAAGCTATAAACCGATTTTCTTGAAAAAATATATTAATACAGGATCCAAAACTTCTCAAATTTGTTATTTAAAACACGTGCATAATTTGAAACAACATTAAATTTTGACTATACCTATATGATAAACCGGAAGTGGTCCTTAATTTGGAACTCTTAACAGATTTTCGAGGAAAAACATAATAAAATATAATCCAAAATTTGGTATTATAGACTTTTCTATTTATTGGAACAACAAATTAGATTTTGTTTACGAACGATCAACCGGAAGTGATACTTTACTTAAAGTTCATTGCTATTTCAAACATGGAATTGACGGGAGGTCAAGTGTTGGCCACATCAGATTTTTTAACTCTATATCCGTTTAATATTAAGTGTAAAATGCAGTCAAATGGTATAGAGAATAAAATATTCTTTAATATTTATAATAATATTTAATGTGAAAAATCTGATGTGGACACCACACGACTTCCTTGTACACAAGATCAATATGAAATATAGATCCAAGTATAAAATTCCACGTATTTGACGTTATTTGACATTAGCAACCATTTTTTATTTTTTTGTTATTTTTTGTCACAGAATTTAATTCTCTAAAATGTATATTTGAAGCATTTATTTCTAAAATCAAAATGAAACCATTTTATTGAAGAAAAACTGTTAACAACTTCAGGTAATATGTCACTTCCGGTTAGCCTGTTTTAACTAAAATCTACTATGTTATTTCAATTGACATAAAACCATAAAAGTCTTATATACCAAATTTGAAAAGTGTTAGATTATATTTTAAAATAGTTTTTCATTAAAATCTATTATAGGCTTTAAATAAAGTACCATTTCTAGAAATTATGTAATGACCAAAAAGGGAGGTGCACAACTAGATGTTATAGCAGTCCTAAATACAAAATTTCAACTTTCTACGGCTTACCGTTTTTGAGTTATGCGAGATACATACGCACGTACGTACGTACGTACGTACAGACGTCACGACGAAATTAGTCAAAATGGATTCAGGGATGCTCAAAATGGATATTTCCGTTGAAATCTGAAAACCGAAATTTTTCGCGATTACAATACTTCCTTTACTTCGTACAAGGAAGTAAAAAATGATATTTAACATAGGTTTTCAAGAAAAACTGTTAAAATCTTCAAATGAGGGTACTTCCGGTTGACCAATTGTAACCAAAATGTAATCAGCTCTTCATATGGATGTAACGAAGGAGAATACGAAAGAATTATAATTTTTGAAATTGTAGTATTAGAGTTATCGCAGACGAAATTTTTGTTACACACAAACGTGCTTATTAAATAAAAACTCATCATCGAATGACCAAAGACAATACCTTACCTAGAGGTGACGGAAGGTAAAAATCACGACAATTACGCCCCTTATGTTGTATACCATAAGTAACTATTACTGCGCATTTAGATTCTGCTCTGAATTAGAGAAGCTTTTTAAAAGTCGCACTCCGGTCAGCCGGATCGGGAAATATTGACTTTGCAACGAAAATAAATCGCCCATATTCTCACATAGAGACTTTTAAAACTAGGATATGGATGTGACCAACGATGTAGAACTTTGATTATTTTACTTTCATTCTTATTTTTCTTACTCGCGTCGCAACAATAGATGTGTGCAAGACGTTTTATTTTGCCTGAAGTTCAAAAGATTCTATACTCTAGGTTTATTTTCTATACATATCGCAAAAATAAAAAATAAATATTGTAAGGGTATCAATCAGTTCTAGATCAAAAGGTTACCAATAAATAAATATGATATGAGGGTGAACTGAAAATTTCGCGACAATACAGAGAGGGTAGCTTAATTATTTTTGGGTTCACCTTCATCAATATCAGCCTGAATTAAAGCAACAGTCGAAACAGTGGACACATTGGTGTTCCCACCACCAAAATCAATGCATACGTTAATTCGTAAAATTCCAATATAGTCGCAAATTAGCGAATTACGTAAAACTTCGCAAACACACTAATGGCAATTTATAATTATATTACTGCGACCTGTAGATCTATTGTACCCTCCAGATTTACTCCTATTTTAGGAGTCCTGTTTGTTTAATAAACTCCAGGGTTTTCTTCAGATTTAAATCCTTTAGCATATCCTGCTGAATCTTTT
Source organism: Harpalus rubripes (assembly GCA_963082715.1). Classification (NCBI taxonomy): domain Eukaryota; kingdom Metazoa; phylum Arthropoda; class Insecta; order Coleoptera; family Carabidae; genus Harpalus; species Harpalus rubripes. Next base: position 73,936,551 of record OY720448.1, on the reverse strand, counting down.
CTGCCCCCAGGATATTATATCTGCTGCTCGTAAAGGCTTCACAGTGACATATAAGGTGCTGAGGGGTTTCTTCCTCTTCACCACACCCCCTGCATGTTAGTTCGTGTGTAGGTGTTTGTTTAGTAAACAGTGTCCTGTTAGGAGTCCTGTTATTAATCTAACGTCTTGTTTGCTCATTAGGAGTAAACGTTCCGTTCTTTTCTTGATTGGTTCATTTAGTAAGAGCTTTGAGTGTCTCTGCCCTGGTGACTCCAACCAGTGATTCTTGTGCCATTGATTCAGAAATGTTTTTATTTTCAGCTTAACTGTCTCCGCTGAGATTCCGAAAGCCGGTTCTGGTCTTGTGAAAGGAAAACTTGTCCCCTTCTTAGATAGACTATCTGCTACCTGGTTACCTTCGATCTCTGAATGCCCGGGTATTAATTTCAATTTGTTCCTCGCTCCTAGTGCATTTAATCTGTGGATGCACTCTAGAACAAGTCCAGATTCTGTCTCACAGGATTCTAGTGCTTTTAGTACGGCTTGGCTGTCTGTTCCTATACAGATTCTTCTGTTGCTAAAGTGGCTCTCTAGTATAATTTGGCGCAGGTTAAAATTGCGTACAGTTCTGCATGGAATACTACTGTCGTATAAGTCCCGAGTACAATCGACTGATTGTGTGATTGTGCCTCAGTCCTTTAGCTCCATATATTCCTGCTCCGGTTCCATTTGGTGTTTTGGATCCGTCGGTATATATGTCATCTTTTTCCACCGGACTATTTACATGTTCCCAATGGCAATTATATAACCTCACAAAATCTAATTGTGCCTCTATTTCTGTCCTCCCTGTGTTAGGCCGTGAACTTTTCAATTCACCCTCGTATTATTATTAATAAGATTAATTTCCATGTTTTGGAATATCCTGATTATTTATTTAACGAGTTGAACAGATTTTTAAGAAGTTTAGAATTTCTTTGAAAGTAACCATTGTACCCGAACAAAAATCAAAGTAAAAACATGAATATTTCATCATTAAAATTTATATCAATATCATGAATATTTCAAACAAAATCGGAAGCAGTAAAATTTATCTTTAATAATTACTTTTTGTTAAGATTTCTCCCAAATCCAAGCTATTAAAATAATCCGGGTCCTTTCATAACTTTTACAAAATTAGGAAAAGTTTTTGGAATTCATAATTATCAAGAATATTCAATACATAGTTAATATTTATTAACTTTACGAAAGAAAAGAGAATTTATATGTAAATCCGCAACGCTAGATAAACCAAAATTTATGATTTTTTACTAAAACTATTATCGATAAGAATCATAGTGCAATAATAATTAAAACAAAACAAAATATGTTTTTATTTATATGTCATCTGAATTTAAGCTGCAAAATTTCAGTTAGAATTTATTTAATCAAATTTCCTATGTTTTTCAAAAACGCTATCGTTATTTTAAAAATTATTCAATATTATTTTACGAAATTTGGTATCTGGGGGTTTTCCGACATGTCCGTTTCAGCTAAAATATTTTCAAAACAGTAGTACTTCTGGATTAACCGGAAGTAGACCCTAACTTTCTTATTTTAAATGGAATTCTATATTTTTTATTTTACTCATGATGAAAAACTATTTTTTTTTAATGGAACACCCCATTTTTTATTATGTAAATAAATTCTACGTTAAAAAATAATTTGTATAGCATGTCCTAAGTTGAAAGTTGATAGATTTTTAGTAAAATGGAAAATATTTAAATGGGCCCGTCCAAGTCTACTTTTTAGAAATTACGTGTCGCTTATGAATTTTGAAAATAAATAAATGAAAACGAAATAAAAATTGCTATATATTTTGTATTTTTATACCTAAAATAATTTAATTGAAGTTTTTAGCGTAAAATGATCGCCATGTTGTGACGTCAGCGTCATTACAGTCGTCCTGTTACCCTGTGGAAATGTTACTATACAGTGGACCATGCATATTTTA